>JAVSCE010002599.1:0-16562 GCA_032199065.1 Smutsia gigantea
GCTATGAGCCTCTGTTCATGGCATTTTCATCGACTGATCGATACATAACCTTGTTTTACGTGTGTTCCTGTGAAAACACCTTATTTAGCATATACTGTTGCCACGCATTAACATTAAATTCACAGTCAACAGTACTGTAGGAATTCATGCTCAAAGGAAGCTTGTCTAACGCATGTATTTCCTCCATAAGGTGCACCACAGCTTTCTCACATTTGGGAAGGCTAAACAGTATTACAGCACTGCATGTGGGGCCATATGACACAGTGAAGTCATCAACATGAAGCACAAGAATGTGAAAAATATGGCCCTAAATAGACAGTGAAAAGGGCGCTTGTCCACAGTATAAGTGAAACAAGAAGGCAGAACTTTGTCTCAATCCACATCAGCTAGGAGCATGCATGTCTGTGACTCAAGTCTTTCACTACTTGATACGCATTAGCAAAGACACCAAAGTACCCAGAGTGTTGGTTTTGAGGTTACAGATACATTGTAGCAAGTAGGCAAACTTGTAAATATGGATTCTGAAAATAATGATTATAAACTACATGTGCCTCCTGACTAGACTCTGAACTCTTTGGAGCCAGGATCTATGTTTGTTTTGTATATTTCCAGAACTTTGAAGAGCATCTGATAAGTAAAAAGAAATTGATGCTCAATAAATGCCAACTGAGCAAGGGAACTGTTCAATCCCATCTTGCATTTCTTTAGAGATTTCCCCAATAATTTGAAAACTTTTATCAATAAAACAGCAAACTGCTTCTGTTCTTTTCCCATATGAAAGTCCAGGACTGGATTTGGTTCCTTTGAGAAGAGCTCTGCCTTTGAATATAAGGAATGTTCTATATGGAACAGATGACCCATCTGTGAGAGCAAACTGCTTCTCTTCTTTTCCCATATGAATGTCCTGGCTTCCCAGGTCAGTAAAAGAGTATGAACACCACCCACCCATCTCCCCTTATGGAGAGGAAGGTACAATAAATTCCTAGGATCTGGAAAAATAGAGTCAAATGATGGGCAAAAATGGGGAAAAATTACATAGCCCAGGAACTGAAAGGGGACACTAGTGATGAAGTACCGAGTGGTAAGGGGAAGGGAAGTTTGGACAATTGGTGGTAGAGAAGTCACAGGAGCTTCGCAATATGGTCAAGATTTCAATCTGGGCTTCTTTCCCCAACTTTCAGCAGTATAACTTTTGCAGGTTTCTCCACTTCTCTCTTTCTTGTTCGTCACAGATATAAAACAGGGATGATAGGACTTAGCATACAGTTTTGTGTATGCAACTGACATGTATTGAGTGCTTACTGTGTGGCAAATAGAAACATGAATGAACTAATGAATGTGTACCTGGCATAGTGCCTGATGTAAAGTAGCTACCAAATTTAAAAAGCGATTTCAATTACTTGTACCATAAATTTATTTTTGCTTTCATTCTCTTTCTCTTCTTTCTCTTTCCCTCTCTAATTTGCAAGGTTTCAATGTAAGACTTCTAGTTTCTTTGAAGTCCAAACTCTTGAGACTTTTTCATAGGTCCATTTATCTCGGTCTTTAGCCGACCAGGTAAATCCCGAAATTGCTGACTGCATCATTTCTGGCACCTTTGACAAAATGACTCAGGCCTTCTAGGGAACTCAACGCCATCACCCACAAAGCCCACACCATTTTCAAAACCACCACCAACAAAGTAATGACATATATATAGGGCCTTTGAGCAAAAGCTAAGGGTATTTTATAGGCATAACCTAGTCATCTATGCAACATCACAGACAGGTAAGTAGGGGTCACTTCCAACTATACCCATTTTATAGCCAGGGAAATTAAGGCTTGAAGTAACTTGTGTAAGTCATCAATTGAGTCCCAGCCACAGCAAGAAAATAAAATATAAATGTCATGGCTCACAGTTTAGGACCAAGCCTTCAATTGCTTACACAGCCAAATCTTCTTCCTTTTCTTAACAGATTGTTTCTTTGCTTTTTAGGACATTTATCAATGAGCAAGCAGGCAGTTTGATTCAGACATAGGCCAGGATTCTCTCTCTTGCTACTAGAGATCACTTCCAATTTAGGGAGCTAAAAACACATCTGGGTATGGGTACTAAGATGATGTTAAAAGTCTTACTCACCAAAATGGCTGACTCTGTAGAACTTCTTTACAAGCTCCACTAGTAATATACAAATGTTTCATGTTTAGGTGCATATATAACTGTTATACGTGACAGTCACACAAATGCCACTTTAAGGGTTTTCAACTTATTGTGTTTGCCTTTTGTCTCTTTAACCACTTGATAAATGCCTTAGAATAGTGATGTTAGCAGGAACCTTGATATATTTAGAACTCACCTTCCTTTCTTTTCTCTGAGCCACTGACCAGACCAACCTCTTAGCAGCTATCACCTGAGTTACTTTGACAGCTTTCTGTCCCACCGCCTTCATACTCAGTGCATCCAATCCACTGTCCATCCTGAAGCCCCAGTGACTCTTCTAAGAGACATATATGATCATGGCAGCCCCCTTATTCAAGCCCTTCCATGGCTTCCTATCTCCCCAGGACAATGACATGCTTGCATAATTCCTAGGCTCACTTATAATCTGCCCGTACTTGTCCTTTCTGCTGCATTTCCTTCCACGCTGTCACTCAAAATGTTATATCATTCCTCTCTTATTCTGTACCTATTATTTCCTCTTCCTCAAATGCCCTACTCTCCTTGATTAGATGGGAAAACCCCAAGTTACCCTTCTAGTTGGGAGAAATATCATCTTCTAATGATGGCTTTTCTAAATTCTGATTCTCAGCTACCCAGGCCCACAAACTCACACACTTTATCTCATAGTATTTTAACTCTGTCCATCACCTCCTCAACTCCTGGCATCTAGGAATTATATATGTATTACATATATATAATATATACAATTATAATATATATAATCATATATATGTATAACCATACATATCTCATACATATGCTTATATATATACATGTTTTATACACACACACACATATATATAAAATGTCCGTATTCCCAGTGCTTGACTTCTAATGTTCACTTAATAAATATCTGCTTTGTTGAGCTGAGTTAAACTGAATCCTTCACAATCCAGATATTAGAAAAACTGCCTTTTCAAGTTATTTCTGGGAAAGTAAAGTATAATCAAGACCGGACAAGCAACACAGGGCCTTTTTAACAGGAGAGTGGTGGTATTTCTTTGTGCATGTGTGAATAAAACAAAACTCCAATAATGCACTTTTCTTGTGTGATCTTAAAATGAAATCTGCACTAGTGATTATGAATCAAATCCCACAAGTAGTTCTCGGCTTCTGATGTCGAAACGTTTCCTTTCCTCATATGTCAACACCTCTGCGTTTTCTTTGTTTTAATTACACTCGGAGTCTTTTTGTTCTTTCTGGGACATTTGCCTGGAAGGCTGGGGCAAGCTATAAATAAAAGTCATCATCATTATAAGAAATGTTATTTGCACAGTGTATATTTAGAGCTAGGACTAACTCACAGGCATGCCCAGTATAACCCTGGTAGAGCGGCAGTGATTTCTGGGGGACAGTCTCGGGATCTCGAATATTTCACCTGCCTCGTTAGTGTCACTCATGTGGCGTGACTGCTCAGATGGCAGCTGCTCCATCTGATAAACTCCACCAAACGGCTTGCCATCTGTTAATGAGAGAGGAAATGGAAGATTTTAGAAAATACGGTGATTTTTATATTGTTACACATCAATGCAGAGTTGGTTTCCTGCTTTCCACATTTCATCTGTACTCAAGGCTTCCATGAATCTATTTAATAGGTTTTTTTTGTAAGAAATAAAAGGAACATTATCTTTTATTACACATGTTTAGGTATGTCAAGGTCTTAAAAGAATCTCAGAGCAGAAGAGGCCTTGGAGATAATCTAATCCACTTCGTTCATTTGACTGGCAGAGAAACTGAGGCCCAGAGAGGGAAGGTGATTTCCTGAGGTCTTACGGCAGAGCTGGGATTTAAAACCTGCTGCACTGCTTCCAGGCTCATGGTTTTTCTCCCCGTGATGCTGAACTAATCTTTACCCCACCTTCGGATTCGAACACTAAAGTTTTCAGATTGTTGTGTGTCTAGAATGCTAATCTCCTCTACATAAATTATCCAGTTTCCCCTACAGTTTCTCATGGACCCCCTAAACTATTCTATTTGACTGCATTGGGTCTTGTCCGCAAAAGGGATGAGTCTATGTAGTAAAAGTCCCAAGGCCAATTCTGCAGATAAGAATTTGCAACTGCCTTTCTGAACAGGCACAGTGACCTGGTGGGAAGAGCTTGTTATCCTTATTCCCAAGCTCCAGAAACAGCTCTACTCCACTTGTTGCAAGATTTGGGACAGTTCAGTAAACTTCTCTTGTTTCAGTGTTTTCATTTGTTCACTGTGGATAATTAATGCCTGCCCTGTCTACCCTACTTTTGAGAGAATCAAATGAAATGACAGATGTGAAAAGACTATGAAAAGCTAAACGAAAAGTCATTATTTCATGTATCAGCAGAAGATTTTGCTTTTGTTTATTGCCAATATGGCATGCATCATAATTTGAAGCTAATTTCCTGTAGGTGGTCAGATTCCCTTTGGTCCGTATTTTCCTCCTACCAAACATCATTGAAGTTTGGAACAAATTGTATGTTTTCACATGTTTAAGAATTTATTTAGCAATTATTATATGCCAGACACTCTGACAGGTGCTGGCGATACAAGGAAGGGTGCTCTTGTGAACTCATGTCCAGGTGGGAAACAGACATGAAAATACATAAGGAATTGCCTTATAATATGAGACATGTTTTAAAGTATTTAGGGACAGGCATTTAACCTAGCCTGTGAGAAGGGCTTTCAGGAAACTTTGTGAAAGGCAGAGAAAGTGATGCAGGGGAAGCAAAGGGGAAAGTTAGAAGTGAACCCAAATGCATCAGGATGTGGACTTACTTGCAACATTGTGAATATGTTGGCTAGGCAGACATGTTGGGAAAAGAGACCGTAGATTTGGGCAGTGGTCATTACAGAGATTTTCCCATACTTTAAGGAGCTTATAGTAGTTGTTGAAAGTAAACAGGAGTTTTTCAGTAACTAAAGTTTGACTTCAGAAACTTTGCTTTTCCATTTTCTCATCGTTTGTCTTGATCTAGGCAACAGATAATCTAATTCACACTAAAGAATAATGAACGAGCAGTGCTTACCCCATTCTAGGGAATATGCACACAAAGAATAATGTAACAAATATCCATGTTCTTATCACCCAGAATATGAACACTTTTTATTCATAATGTTTTTCTATTAAATGATAGGATAGAAAACTGAGAATATATCCATGTCCCCATGGGTAGGTAGGAGGAACATCTAATGCTAACTCACTAGTTCTTCTTTCCTTCTGGGAACCAGGAGGTCTACACTTTCCTGCCTCCTTTGTAGGATCATGTCTCCAGTTCTGGACAATGATGTGCAGGCAGACCTAAGTTACTTCTGGGTTGGAACATTTAATCACCAATGTGAGACCCTCCAACAACTTTTATCTTTCCTGTTGCAAAATGCAATGTTTATCATCCTAGGTCCCAGAGTAAGGGTGATATTAAGAAGCCACCCACCTCTATCATCAAAGCATGATGGACCTATAGTGTGAGTCATAGATATATCCTTATTGTTTAAACCACTGAGATTTTGGACTTGTTTGTTACCACAGCATAACATTACCTAACCCAAATGACTCATATTCTAGCTCCACTCCCATTTTTCCCCATCCAGAGACAACCACTATTCATGAAGTTGTTGGGACTCTTTCCATTCATATTTTAAAAACTTTCCTAAATAAATAAGCACATTTAATATATGACATTATAATGTATGATTTTAAAGTTTCCATAAAGGCTATCATATGGTATTCTTGGTATTCCAGTTCTTACCTTTCTTTATTCAACAGTATGGATTTTTAGATCTATCATGATAGATCTGTAATTCTGTAGAGTATTAGAATGTTCAGTTTTATCACATACTGACAAATAACTCTTCAGAATGGTTCTACTATTTTAATACTCAGAGTATCAATGTATAAATATACTTTAATCTCCGTATATTTCCCAACATTTCTAGTGTCAGACTTTCTGATATTTTTTTGTTGTGAAATATAATTTATTGCTTTCATTAACATTTTATTGATTATTAATGAGAAAGAACATCTTTCCATGTTTATTTATTGGTTAGGTTTTTCTTTTCTGTAAAATATCTGTTTATAACCTTTGTAATTTAAACTATTGTGCCATTTATAAATTTTATAATTTATAAATTTATAGTTTTATAATTCCTTAGGAAGTTGTTCAGGTACCTCTTTTTGTCTGTTCTCAGAAACAGTTTCTTTATTTGCTTTAATTAACATAAATTATCTCTTTTTTGAAACAAAAACTCATTTGTTAAATCTTTTAAATATGGTGTCCCCATAAGAAGGGACACGTTTTAATTACCAATTCAATTTCCTGAGTGATTTTGGTCTATTCTGGATTTCAATTTTCCTTGAGTCAATTTTGGTAACTTATATTTTTCAAGAAAATAATTCTGTCATTTTATTTCCCAGTAAGGAAAGCTTTTCCAAATGATGTATTTCAGAGGCTGAAGAGAAGGAATTATGTCTGAGTATTTAAGTAATTAATTACTTAATACACAATTATGTGTTTCTAAATTTTTTACTCTATCAGTAATTATAGGACTTTATGACATTTTGACTTTTAATAAATATACTTGATATTATTCATTTTCTCTCTTTTGTCTTCATCATGCTAAGGGTTTATATATTTTGTTAAGCTTCTTAGTATGTAAACTTTGGGTTTTACTAATTATCATGCATGAATTTCTGTGTGTTTGTTTTCTTTATTTGTATCTCAGATATTAAGGATTGAGTTAAATACTCCATGGTTCCTATATTCCATTTTCAATTAATTTAATGTTCATCCTTCTCATTTCTTATTTTCTACTTCATGGGGGTGTATTCTGATTTTTGCTTTTTCTAGTTTCTTGAAACCTCACTTTCATTCTTTATCTTTTTATTTCTGACTAAATGGATTAACAATACAAACTATCCTGTAATTGCTGCTTCAGTTACACCCCAGAAATTGTGATATGTGTAATTTCAAAAAATGTGGGTCTTTTTTTGTTATTAGGTACTAATTATTTATAACTTCCATTTGGCCTTCTTGTATAATCATTGGGAGTATATTTTTTAGCTCTGAAGTTTTTCAGTTTGGGAAATTTCTCTCAAGTTCACTGATTCTTTCATTAGTCATGCCCCATCTACTGATGAATCCATAAATCCATAAAGGAATTTTTAATTTCTCTTACATTAGTTTTTATTCCTAGAATTTCTTTGGATTCTTTCTTAGAGTTTCTTATCTGTTCTTGAATGTTGCCCACTTTTTCCATTAGAGCCTTTAGCATATTAATCATTGTTATTTAAAATGTCTGATAAGTCCAAAATTTCTCCTATATCTCAGTTTGGCTCTAATGTTTGGCTTTGTCTCTTCAGACATTGTTTCTTTGATTTGCGTCTTTTGTGTTTTTTAGCATGCTTTGCAATTTGTTTTTGAAAGCCTGCATGATCTATTGGATAAAAGAAGCTGAAGTGTGCATTTTTCTATTTATCTAGCTAGAAGTTAGGCTGTGTTATTGTTTCCTGTAGCTTTGGTGTCAGAAGCTTAGAATTTCCTTTAGTATACTTATTTCATCTCTCCTGTTATCTTTGTTTTTCCGTAGAGACTCCTTCTTAAATAGGATTTGAGGCTTGCAGTTCTTTTGGCTATGGTCTCCTTTCATTATACAAGAGTCCTGTTGGTGTTGTGGTCAGATGTTGGGAAAGAGGAAGCATTCTATAATCCTATGACTTACTCTTACTCCTTTAAGTGAGGGGAGTCTATGGCCGGGCCCTCAGGAATTAAAAAAATTTTTTCTAACTAGTCCTCACTTGATCTGTAGCAGTTAGTCAAGTACCCTTTCAGTGATCCTACTAGGCCCCCTGTATGGCCTTTTCTTCTGGTTAGCTGTGATTCTCTGCATGCCTGTCTCTCAATTTTCAGTTTGTTCAGCTTTTTTCCTATTGTGAGGATGGGAGTGAAGACTTCCAAGTCCTTTCCCTTCCATGTTGAAATGAAAACTGAAATTTTGCTCCTTTGAATTTTTTGTATATATATATATAGTATATTTTAGTTTTAAATGCATTTTGGTCAAAGAACACATTTTCATTTGTTTCCTGACACATAGTCAATGTTTAGAAATGGTTCTTGTGTCCTTGAAAAGAATGCATAGTTTCCATGTATTCAGTATCATGAGTTTTCATTTTTTATTGACTTATATTTCAAGAATTTAGTTTTCTTGTCGCATATTGACCTTTTCTTACATTGTGATGTCTATTTACTTTTATATTTCTGCAAATATTTAAAAATATTTATTTTACAGTATTTTAAAAATTGGTCTATAATCTCTAGGATTATTTGTTGTTCTTCTTGCCTCTCCTTCCTGATCATTTGTTTTCTTATATGGTTGATAACTTCAGCTATAATCCTGTTGTCTGGGAAGATATTTTCCGTGGGAGGCATATGTGATTTGTTTGAGGTGACAATTTCTCATCTGTATCTGTTGGGACTTTATGAATTTAAGTGTACTGGACTAATGTTTATGTTGACTTATTTCTTTGGGGTCCTAAACTTTTTAGGTGGCTTAAATATGGACCCCTTCCCATGTTCTGATTACTTTCAGGTGTGTCTATTTCCATCCACTAGCCTAGATGGATAGGAAGCTTCATTATAGCTTTCTTGGATTAGGTGCACAGTGGTTTTCTTACAAATAGCCGTGCTAGGGCTGCAGAATCAATTCAGGCCATTCAGTTCCAGCTGCCCACCCACATGGGGCTGCTGGCTGAATTTCCCTCTCTGTGTGGGCATTAATCCCTACACCCAGCTGTTAAGGCCTGAAACAGGTTCCAATTCTCCTGTAACACTTTTCATTGTTAACCATTTTTGAGATTCCTTCTCATTTTTGTATTTTCAACTTGAAATCTTCCTTTCTTGGTCTCACATTGGGCAATGAATTTACAATTTCTAGCTTATTGTTTTTTCTATTTTTAAGCCAGCATCTCTATTGTGTTTTGATTAAGGGGAGTCTCTTCACTTCAGCTCAGTCCGCCTTACTTTTCAGAGGATGGGGGACATGTATATTCTGGAAGGAACACACAAAGCTTTAGCAGAAAGGAAGGCTCTCCTGTGGGCAGCCAGACACTCCATATGTGCACAGGAAACACTGGGCTAAAGCTGCCTTATTCTCAACTCTAAAATCTGCCATCTATTTATCAAAGAGACAGCTCTGCCTGATTACACAACTAACCCTTCCGCCACACTTTTATTTGGCTTCAGCAGTCACTGAAGGCTGTGCCTGACTCCCCAGGACTGTCTGCTAGTGCTGTGCCGCTGAGTGTCGCCCTGCTTGATTCCCAGGAGATGCTGCAGCCTGTAGTGTGTGTTAGCCTCCAAGTGAAGTCCTTGTCCATCTCTATAGGAAAATAGGACATCTCCACACTGACTGCAGCCACAGCTGTTCCAGATGAACATGCCTGTAGAACAGATGTCCCCTTTTTCTCAATCTGCGTTAGTTCATAGGCTTAATGACTATAGCTAGAATATGTGATTTGCATCCAGAGATGCAAAAGACTTCTGTTTGAAAATTCATGAAGTTGGGGAAAAATTATCACTACAGTTTGACGACTTCAGACTTTAAAGGAAATGTATCCCTTAGTCCACATTTAAAAAATTTGTTTAAAGAAAATTATCCATACCCCAAGGTTACTAAGTAATGAAAATAACATTGTATGTGAGTTCATTAGTCTCTAATATGATTTTTCTCCTCATTTTATTTCCCAGTAAGGAAAGCTTTTCCAAATGATGTATTTCAGAGGCTGAGGAGAAGGAATTATGATTGGTTTCTTCATGGCTATTATCAACCTTAAGAGAAAAATTCAGCTAGTTTGCAATTTTCAAAGAAGTGGAGAGATTACTTTGTTAATGTCTATTCAGTTCATTTTCTATTTGGGGAATTGAAAATATGAGTGTGGTTGCAGAGAAATGACTGGAGAAAGCTTAAGCTGCAATATAGTGGCATTGCTCCATCTGCAGAACTTCTTTGAAGTTGCTTGAAATGAATTTGGAATTGTGAGTAAGAGCTCTACCCTTGTTCCCTAGAAATGCACACTTACGCTAATTGGAGGCTTTGGTAAAACTCACTATTGTCATCCAAAAGGCATGTATTAAGTGACCATTTGTGCGTGGTTCTTTACAAAGGCTGGAAATATACAAAGGCTCAATTAGAAATGAGGTATGAACTCGATGTTATTAAAGGGGGATGACCATGTTACTCAGAGGACATACAGACACCTGAATGGGTAAATCATTTCCATAAAGATCTGGTGTATTGAAATTCTACAGAAGCCAAGGGAATGTGCTGGAGAAAACACTGGAATGGGAATCAGGAGACCTGGGGTTCAGTCTGGCTTTGATAACATTCAGCTGAGACAACTTGGGAATCACCCAGACTGCCTGGGCTTCACTTTCCTTGTGTGAATTTGGGAAAAATTAGGAAGTTAGACAACATTATTGAAGAAAAGCTCACATACTGTGACTCTACATATGGACAAGAATACATGAGTCCCTGCTTCCATGAAGTGCAGTGTATTCAAGAAAAACAGGGCCACAAGTGATGTGGCCAAGACCATGCCAACAGGGGAAGGATTTCTGGCTGATGCTACCGAGCAGTGCAGAGTAAAGTTGGAGTTGGAGAAGGTGGGTTTTCAGGTGCAGCTTCCGGCAGGAGGTACTGGAAACTGTATCTGGAAAGAAGGGCCATCTATGAACCAGTGGGAAGAAAAAAAGGAAACCAGGGGTGAAAGCAGGCATAAAAGCCTGAGTTGGAGCTGTTGTCAACTTACAGACCCACCACGGGGCGCTGAGCCTGAGGAAGAGAAGGCTCCAGGAACCTATGAAAGTAATTTACATATGAAGCAGCAGTAGAGGTCTGCCAGGGAGAGAAAGAAACTGGATCCCCTGTGGCCCCAAAACACAGCAGTACAGCTAGGGGTGACATTACAGGGAGGCAGAGCTCAGCTAAGAGAGACTGCTCCGCGGCATGCTCAGGGATTGGAAGGCAGCTTTCTGGCCTATTTTCATATGTGTACCACAAGAGCTGTGGGTTCCAGGAACTTTGCAAGGCCTTTTTACTTCTCTTTGATTTTGAGGAAGAACTTTCTGTGAGAGCTGAACAAATTGGAGAGGAATAGCTAGTGTGGCAAGGATTCCGTTATCCTAGGCCAGGGCTGCTTGGCTACCTGGCGAGTCTGCTGGAGGGCGTAATTTCTACACTGGGTGGGCTCCTTTTGTCCTTGAGATTCTCTGGGGTTTAGTAAGTGGCAGAGTGAGGGGGCAGGTTGAGAGCAGGCTGGGAGAGGAGTTGGGTTGTCTTGTACGCAGAGCGGGAAATGCACTGCTGGCCACATTGTGAGGCTCCAAGGGGCTGAAGGCATCTGAGAGAAGCTGTAGCAGCCTGGGTTAGCAAGGATGAGGGACAGGGGAGGGCGGATTCTGGTGAGGCTGTGGCAGAGGGGCAGGGCCAACTGGCAGAGAACTCACATATGGAGAGAAAGGGAGAGGATGGCACGGATGTCTGGGAATGGGAGGAGAGACTCTACATGAGTAAATGAACATGACCCCAGGAAGGTGAACAAATACTTTTGTCCCTGCCAAGTTCACTGGGCTGTAAGATGGAGCCTCGGGTTTATGATTCAATCAACTGCATCTCTGCAGAGCTATTCAGGAAGTCACTGTGAGGGCGCAGACACAACCCAGCCAGTCATGGCACGCAGAGCTCAGGCCTCTAAGCAGAGATGGCCCGTATCCTCAGAACCAGACAGGGGCCAAGCATAAGCCAAAGACTGAAACTGGACAGGTTTATGCAGCCAGTTGGGTTTGGCCTTTAGACCTGGAAGCCTCAAAACTTGTATGTTGAGCCTGATGTCAACCCTCAGATTTTTCCCTGGAGGCTCTGGGGTGAGTAGTCACCAGGGAGAGATGAAACTGAGGATGAGGTGAAAATGTTTCTTCTGCCATTTCTCAGTAAGGAAAGCAATTTAAATTTTGATGGTTTTCAAAATACTTGTTAAAGCGACCACGTTATTAGAATCTCAAGAATTGCCTTATAATCCTCACACTGAAATACCATAGACCTGGTAGAGGAATGAACAGACACGGCTCTATGGGGCACAGAGGAAAGAGACAGGGTTGGCAGCAGAAGGGGGTTTGAGCAGAGCATTAGGCCGGGCAGGCTTCTTTTAGTAATGATCGGAAAAGGATTGGTGCAAATCCAATTCAGCAATAGGAACTTTCTGTACCAACAGTGGCACCCATTCCACTGCAGGTTGGTTTTGAGCTGGGCATATAAACCTTCCCTGTCCCACCACGCACAGTCCCACCAGCACGGGGCCTTCGGGCGGAACCTCCCCGCAGCTGGCTCTCCCGGGACAGCGCTGGCACACTGCAGCCCACACTCGATGGAGATTCCCCAGTGATTTTCACAAGGCAACTTGCTTTATAACCACGTTCATCTCCTTTTCACAGGCACCGCTGCTGAGACCCAGCCTGTGCCACCTGAAGACAGAGAAAGCGGAGAAGCAAACAAGGCCGGAGGCCACTGATAGGATGTTGTGGAATTCCAGAAACCCGGCCTGACTGAAGCTGCTTCCTCAGCTCCAGCGATGATGGCTCTACACAAAGGCTGTTTCTGTGCCATTTGTAGAGTCCCTTCTTTTGGTTTCTGCGTGCTGATTCTTATCTGATCCCACATCCCTGCCAGGCTGATGCTTCGGTTTCTCCTCATCTCTTCTTTCAGTTCCCATTCTTTGTGCCCCCTGAGGCTCATGCCTGGATTTTCAGAGTCTAAGAACTCAGAACAGAGGGGAAGAAAATGGGCTTGGGAAAGACAATAGAACAGATGGGAGTAGGGAGAGGCCTCCGCTTCAAATAAAAGAACAATTTTCTAATTACAAAGCCAGAGTATGTTTTCTAAGAAACTCTAATTTTGGAAGAAATTACCCTCAGAAAGCGATTGGGTAGATGAAAGAAAGAAATGACAAGTAATAATGGAAGGTAGGTTGGGACAGATCATGGAGTCAGTTAAATGCCAGGTTATTTCTCGGGATTTTACCCCAGTTTCCCATTCTTCCTACACATCTTTCTCATTACAATTTATTGCAAGGCTACTACAGGAGGCAGTTACAAGGTTAACACAACTTGAATTTTCAGAAAAAATGATAATTATTTTTTTCAAAAATTTGCATATAATTAGATGGTCTTACTCCCAAATCCCTACACACTGGTTAGCTACAATAAAATAACATATGCTCACACACATATACCCATGCCATAGAACAGAACAAACACCACCCCAACCTAAATTTTGATCTGGTATGAAGTTTACTCTGATCTTAAAATTTAAATCATCCCTTGAGGCACTATTTAATCTCTTCTTGGGTAAAAGCTGCTCCATCATTTGGGGAGCCCCCGCTGCATGCTCCTCTGGCTGGGAGAGAACCAGGGTATGGGGGTACATTAGTGTGGCCTCTGGCCTTGGGAGAACAGAGGTCCCTGGCATTATGCTAGTCCTCACACTTGCACCAGGTCATGCACAAGAAACTGCCCCCTCCCAGTGATTGACAGCAGGAATGTCCATCTTTCAAAAGGGACAAGTTATATCTCATTCTCCAAAGAAAGGACAGAATTGTCAAATCTAAAGACCCACAAAATGCTGGCTGTGTTGAATTAAAACAAACAAACAAACAAATAAATAAATAAATGATGGACATCCAGACCTGTGCTGGCAAAAGCTCAGAATAAAAGAAAAGAGAAGTTCTTGAAAGTTTCCAGTAATAGAGAAAAGGTAATCAGGGTATCTTCAAAGACACAGATTTGATGATCACCTAACTTCTCTTCTGCACTACTAGATGCTAAAAACAGCAGAACACCATTTTTTTTCCAAATTATGAGATAAAATTATTTTGAAACTAGAATCTTAGAACAGACTCAAACAAAAATTCAAATGAGAAGACAAGTAAAGATGTCTGGGTGATGCAAGGACTCATAAAATGTACCACTCAGAGAACCTTCCAACAGGCTTGTCTGAGCAGAGATTCTGGCAAAATTAGTAATAAATTCAAGAAAGAGAATGATACACAGATTTTAAAAATTAGAAAAAACAAATAACCTATAACCAAAAAAACCATAACATCAGCATGCAGACACCAGCAACCAGTAAATTTATGGTTAAGGTGATTATTTTTACATAATTGAAAAATATTTTAGTGCCAATCTGGATCTTAATATGGAGGGAGGCTAAGGTTAGCAAGAGGAAGGAAGTGAAGCTTTACTAAGTTTTTTATCTTGTTGAAGTTAAGGATGTGGATAGCAACAGGTCCAGAGGGTGATACATAGTGCAAAGATTTAAGAGTTTTCACCAGCCAAAGTTAAGTGGATGTACAAACAGTAAAATACTAGAGGAACAAAACGAAGAAAGAAAACTCAATTGACTGGAACAAAAACAGGACAGAGAAATGAAAAGAAACACTAAGGAAGTGTACTAAATAGAAAGTCTGAGTACAAAAATAAGTCCAACAGACATAATGACGATGAATATGAAAGTGATCCTTAGATAGGGTGCCCGCTCTGTACTGTTAACAAGTAACACACTTAGAAACAGAAAAGTACCATTTAAAGCAACTCAGATTTATATGAAGCACACTGTTGTCCTACAAATGCCAAAACAGCGATATTAATTTTAGGTAAGAAAGAATTTAAAGTGAGGATTTCTAAGCAAGACAACAGAGAGATAAAATATTTGTTAAAAACTATAATTCTTAAGGAGATACCAACTATGGGTTTTTAGACTTCTAAAAACCTTACTTCAGAAGAGGCAAGGCAAAACTAATGAGTGCCAAAGGAAACAGACACCGCCACATTCAGGTAGAACCTTTTAATACATATCTTCCTGAGATCAGCACATTAAGTAAACAATCAAAATAGACTGAGCGCTGAGCGTCCCACCCCTTCCCACAGCGGTGGGCCGCAGATGGGTCACTCAAGTGCTGAGATATCGGTCCACATGGCCCCGGAGTGGCCTGGTGGGACCTGAGGTAGCCACAGCCTCGAATCGATTCCCTCAGACGTCAAGCAGCTCTGTTCATTTTCTGAAGGTGCCATCTGATTTCTATATGAGGTGTAAGAGTGACCTGAATAAATTTGGCAATGACTGAAGATAATTACATAGGATCTGAAATGTGACATGACGGGACATGTATGCTATCTTACGTATATTTACATTATACATAGGTACGTATAATTTCTATGAAACTGTACCAGTAAAAAGGAAGGGCACATTTCCCCCCCAAAACAAATAATACTAAAAATCAAATATGTGTTATATCACAAAGAAAATCTTAATAGAGTATAAAAGGTTAAAAAGTTACAAAGATCTCATTCTCTGGCTATATTGTCATACAATTAGAAAGTACAGCAAAAGGATGACTTTACATTAAAAAACTACGAATTTCAAATTCAAAAAATTGCATACATCATCCTGATACCTTTTGGGTACTTTTCTGTATGGATATTATACTTCAACAAAAAGGCTATATGAGAGTTTAAATAAGTTTCAAGTTAAAGAGAAAATCAGAATGTCTACTTGGAAATAAATTACAATGAGTGTACTACATTTTAAAAGCTGCAGAATGTCAGTTTAGTAGTTTTCATATTAAAAGTCTTATTTTCGTGTAAGAGCAAAAAGATTGAGAATAAAAGAAGCAAGCATACAATTAAAGAACACAGGAAAAACATGAAAATATACCAGAATAGAAGAACATTTTGATAAAGAGAAAGGAAAAAAATAAAACATTAAAAAATACAGAAAACAGTGACAAAAAGACTTGAACAATTAGATGGAGTGATGGTTCTTTGAAAACAGCAATAAAATAGAAAATCTCTGATAAATTAATCCAAAAAACCCAAAAAAGTAGTAAGAAAAAATGATAAGGAACAAATATGGAAATTAGACAATAATAATGACTAAAAATGATAAAAATTATAATTCTTTTTTTAATGAAAGTTGAAAATAACACAATTTAGCAAAATTGAATCAATAAAAGTTAGCACATCTATTTATTAACATGGGGAAATATAAAAATAATAGCCGAGATCTGACACTATAAAAGATTCCTATCCAGGTTGCTTTTATAAATGAAGTCATTAGTGTGTTATATTAGCTATTATGGAACCCAGAAAAAGATGGACACATCATAGACAATTTAATGATACCCTGATAATAAAACCTGAACAAGGCTAATAGACACCTATGCACACATATACACACACAAACCTTGCCCAAGCTCATAACCACGTATGCAAAACTCAGTAGCATACATAAAATTGAATTTTACAATGAATTAAAAAATAAAGCCTTATAATATCTAAGATTT
>JAVSCE010002600.1:0-130218 GCA_032199065.1 Smutsia gigantea
CACCCCTATGTTTATTGCAGCACTATTTACAATAGGCAAGATATGGAAGCAACCTAAGTGTCCATCAGTAGATGAATGGATAAAGAAGTGGTACATATACACAATGGAATACTATTCAGCCATAGGAAAGAAACAAATCCTACCATTTGCAACCAAATGGTTGGAGCTGGAGAATATTATGCTCAGTGAAATAAGCCAGGCAGAAAAAGACAAGTGCCAAATGATTTCCCCCATTTGTGGAGTATAACAACAAAGCAAAACTGAAGGAACAAAATAGCAACAGACTCCCAGACTCCAAGAAGGGACTAGTGGTTACCAAAGGGGAGGGGTGTGGGAGGGCATGTTGGGAGGGAGGGAGAAGGGATTGAGGGGTATTTTGTTTAGTACACATTGTGTGTGGGGTCACGGGGAAAACAGTGTAGCACAGAGAAGGCAAACAGTGAATCTGTGGCATCTAACTACACTGATGGACAGTGACTGCATTGGGGTATGGGTGGGGACTTGATAATATGGGTAAATGTAGTAAGTAACCACATTGTTTTTTCATGTGAAACCTTCATAAGAGTGTATATCAATAATACCTTAATAAAAAATAATAAATAAATAAATAAATAAAGTAGGAGCACAAAAGGTTCTCTGTGAATTTCTGCTCTCCAGGGAAACAAAGCTAAGATACAGGAAACCTACACTAAAACAATTCATAAATGATGCCATTGAGAAAGAAGATTTCTCAAAAAACATTCATGTGGCAATCACAAGTATAAAGTCATGTAACTTCCCATAATTAAGTCATAAATTATTTTCATCACCCTATAAACTAAAATAGTTTTTGGGGACTTGTTTTCCTTATTTTCTAACCACCAATATTTTCATTATTGCCAAAGTCCGTCTGCAAATTGCTTGGTAAATTTCTGGGACCAATTGTCATAGTCAATCTCAGTAGTTTAAAATGTGGCTTCCTTTTATACCTGAATTCATCATGCCAGAAAGATGGCTCTTCACTCCCAGTGGACAGTTCAAGTATCAGAACTCTTGTAATAAATAGTCCCTTTAGGTATGGTGGATAGGCTTTTATACCCTCACATCAGTTAGTCATTGGTTTCCACAGGGATGGGAGTTGTTTAACCTTCTGGATATCTCTGGATGAGAGAGTTAATATCAATTGTCAAGAGAAGTACAAGTGTGAATCATTAGCCAACACCTGCAGCAGCTTGGGGATGGTTGTACCAGTCCAGCGGAGGAGAAATGTACAGAAGAGCAACATTATCTGCTAGGCTGAACATCATTTCAATTGTCACAAAGTTCTTTCAGTCCTAATGTCTTAATATCTCTTATTAGAAACTATTATTCTGATTCTACTGGGCTAATTCCCTCCCTTTTTCATCATTTCTTGCCTGTAAAACTGCCAAGCCATCATCACCCCTCACCTAGATTATGACAGTTGCATCCTAACCATTCTACCTGTTTTAGACCTTGCTCCACTCCAATCCACTTTCTAGAGAGCAAGCAAAATGATCCATCTACTACTATGATGCCTTTTCATGCTAAAAACTCACAACAAACTAGGAACAGAAAGAACTCCACCTATCCAATAAAGGGCATCTACAAAAAACCCCACACCGCATATCATACTCAATAGTAGAAGACTGACTACCACTAAGATCAGGAAAAGACTAGGATGTCTGCTCTCACCACTTCTGTTCAACATTGTACTGGTAGTTTAGCCAGGGAAATTAAGAAAGAAAAAGAAATACAGGCATCCAGATTGGGAAGGAAGAAGTAAAACAGTTTATATTTGCATGACATGACCTCACATAGAAAATCCTACAGAATCCACACATACACCCACACAAAAAACTAGTTTTGAACTAATCATTGAATTTAACAAGGTTGCAGTTACAAAATCAACTGTATTTCCATACATTATAAGTGAACAATATGAAAATAAAATTAAGAAAACAATTTCATTATGGAGGTAGAGGGTATTATGCTCAGTGAAATAAGCCAGGCAGAGAAAGACAAGCACCAAATGACTTAATTCATTTGTGGAGTATCAAAACAAAACAAAACTGAAGGAACAAAGCAGCAGACTCACAGACTCTGAGAAGGGACTAGTGGTTACCAAAGGGGAGGGGTTGGGAGGGTGAGTGGGGAGGGAGAAGGGGACTAAGGGACACTATAATTCACAATTACGATATAGGTAAGTCATGGGGAAGGCAGTACAGTATGGAGAAGACAACTAATGACTCTATAGCATCTTACTACACTGATAGACAGTGACTGCAATGGGGGAGTGAGGACTTGATAATATGTGTGAATGTTGAAACCACAATGTTGTTCATGTGAAATCTTCATATGATTGTATATCAATAATATTTTAATTTTTAAAAAAGAGAAAACAATTCCATTTATAATCATTTCAAAAATATTAAAATACTTAGGAATTAATTTAACCAAAGGATTAGAAGAATTGTTACTGAAAGCTACAAAACATGGTTGAATGAAACTGAAGGAGAGCTAAATAAATTGAAAGACATCCTGTGTTCATGGGTCAGAAAACTTAATATTGTTAATATGGCAATACTCCCTAAACTCATCTCAGATTCAGTGCAATCCCTAACAATAACCTACCTGGTTTTTTTTTTGCAGAAATTGACAAGGTGATCCTAAAATTCATGTGGAATTTAAGGGGCCTAGAATAGCTAAACCAATTTTAAAAAGAAGAAAAAGTTGGAAGACTTATTCTTTCTGATTTCAAACTTATTTCAAAGCTATAGTAATCAAGAAAGTGTGATACTGGCATATAGATAGACATGTAGATAAATGAATAGTTGAGAGTCCGCAGATAAACCCTCACATCTATGGTCAACTGATTTTCAACAGGAAATTAAAATTCAGTTCAAAGGGGAAAGAAGAGTGTTTTCAACAAATGGTGCTGGAACAACTGAATATACATGCCCAAGAATGAAGGTGCACCCCCCCCATCATACCATGTATAAAAAACAACTCAAAATGCACCAAGGACATAAATATAAATGCCAAAACAATAACATTTTAGAAGAAAACATAGGCATAAATTTTTGTGACTTTGGGTTAGGTGATGTCTTTTTAAATACAACAAAAACACAAGGGATAAGAGGAAAAAAACAGATAAATTTGATTTCATAAAAATTAAAAACTTCTGTGCTTCAAAGAATACCATTATGAATGTGAAAAGACAACCAAAGAATAGGAGAAAAATTATGCAAATCATACATCTGATAAGGGACTTGCAGCCAGATCATATAAAGAATTCTTACAACTCAAAAATAAAAAGACAAGTCAATTCAAAAATGGGCAAAGGTCAACAGCCATTCTCTGTTGTCTTTGTTATTTTAGTCATTTAATCATTTCAATAGTGTGTACCCTTGATGTAAGGTGGTGAAAATGGTTCTTTACCTATGTGATCTTTCTGCCCAAAATCCACATCCCCTGTCTAAGCATGAAAATGCATCTGACAAATTCCCATAGAGGGGCATCCTACAAAATACTTGGCTAGTACTCCCCAAAACTTTCAAGTTCACAAAAACAAGGAAAGTCTGTCACAGCCTAAGAAAACATGAAAATTAAATATAATATGGTATTTGGGATGATATCCGTGAACAGA
This sequence comes from Smutsia gigantea, assembly GCA_032199065.1. NCBI lineage: Eukaryota > Metazoa > Chordata > Mammalia > Pholidota > Manidae > Smutsia > Smutsia gigantea. The sequence goes on from JAVSCE010002600.1 coordinate 3,647, forward strand.
ACAAAGGACATTAAGTAAAAACTAAGAAAATGTGAAAAACCTGTGGAATTTAATTAACAATATGTATCAATATTGGTTCATTAATTGTAACAAATATACTATACTAGTAAGATGTTAATAGGGTAGACTAGGTGATGGGTATATGGGAACTCTCTGTTTTATCTTCTCAAATTTTGTGTAACTAAATCTGTTCTAAAAAATTGTCTATTTTTTTTAATGAGCAAAAGATTTGATTTTACATTTTCCACAGAAGATATGCATATGGCCAATAAACACACAAAAAGATGCTGAACAGTAGGCATCAGGGAAGTGCAAATCAAAACTAAAATAAGATATATCTTCGTACCCACCAGGATGGCTAAAATAACAAAGACAATAGAGAGTGTTGGTAGGGTGTAAACAAACTGACCTATGACCATATGACTTACACAGATGAACCTTAAAAACATGTTAATAAGCAAATATTATAAAACTGGAGAGTTCTGAGCACAGGCATGATATACTCCAACTTTTTAAAAATATGAGATAAAATTAATATATGGTTAGCCACTATTCAGATGAACCTTGAAAACATGTTAAGTGAAAGAAGCCAGTTATGAAAGATCACATATTTTGTGATTCTATTTATATAAAATGTACAGAATAAGCAAATCTGTAGAGACAGAAATTAAATTTGTGATTACCGGGAGCTGAGTGGAGGAAGAAGGGAGTGACTACTAGAGGGTACCTGGTTTCTTTTCAGGATAATGAAAATGTTCTAAAATTAGGTAATGGTGATGGTTGTCCAACTATGCAAATATACTAAAAACCACTGAATATTCTAGGTACTGAATTGTATATTATAAAAGGGTAAATTTTATGGTATGTGAATTATATCTCAATATAGTTCTCATATTCTAGGCACTGAAAGTATGGGAATGACAAAACAAAAATACCTAACTTCATAGAATTTACATTTAGATGTGGGAAGATAGTCAATAAACATATAAATAATATTTATAGTATGTTAAATGAAAATTAGTGTTATGAAGAAAAATATAGATGGGAACTGGAAAAGGGAGTTCTGGAAAAGGTGTTATAATTTTAAGTAGGGAAGTTAAGATGGCCTCACTGAGAAGGTAAAATTTGACCTGAAGGTAGAAAAAGACCTGAAGAGATGAAACATGAATGCATATTGGGGAAGAATGTTCCAGGCAAATTAAAGCCCCCAAACAGGAATATGATTATAGTGTTGAAGAACAGCAAGGAGCCAGACAGACTAAAGCAGAATGAATGCAGGTGAGAGCCACAGGTGAGGTCAAATGGGGAGGCAGATCCTGTAGAATCTTTTGGCAAATTGAGTACTACTTTTGCTCTAAGTGCAATGGAAAGCCACTATTTCATTAGAAGTTGCAAAAGGTTGATTTTGAAAATTGTCACTTCTTTATCATTCACTTATTAGCAATGATTTCTTCTATAAAGAACTTTCCCACATCATCTCATTGGTTACCCTATAGTTCATATAGCAAACACAGGAAATATACTTGATGCTTACTGTCAAACAACAATTTTCGGAATGATTTAATGCCCTAGCAACTTGTAAAGGTGATCAAAAAGTAAACTTTAGTATCATTATGAAGTCACAGATTTTTATATATTTGATCTGGTTCAACCCATTGCAGTCATTTTTTTCTTGATACTCAAATTATCCCATCTTTGGCTAGTGGGAATCTCTTTCTACTTGGCCCCTGTATCATTCTGACACACCACCAGTATTCTTCAATAACTTCCTTGCTTTCAGGCACATCAAGATTGTTCAGGTCCATGTTGACATTTCTTGTCCCAGGCCTAGAATAAGAATAAGTTACTTTTCCAGGGAGCTATAAATCCTTTCTAATGGGAAAAGGTATTTAGAAACCAGTCTGGACACCAGAGGGAGCCAATTGCTACTGGGTTAGAACATACATGATTTTAAAGACTAAGTTTTTAGTACACACTTTAGATAATATGACTGTTTTCCTTGGAAGGTTATGTTAAGGACTAGAGAATGGAGACTTTCCAATTAAGCAATCTATTTCACAGTGAAATAGACTAAATTTTTGCATCAGAAGCTCACTATGATTTGTTTTTCTTTTTTTCATTTCTCCTGAGAAATAATAGTTTGGGCTGGAAATAAAGTGTAGGGAAGAAAGGTAGTTTGATATAAGAGCCTGCTTTTAGGTTTGAACAGAAAACTTGCTGTAGAATTACTTGAGGCAAAGACAAAACAGAATTTCTCATATTAGCCAAAGAAACATATAATCCTGAAATGCAAAGGAGATAGAAAACAATACAGTGGCTCCTTCAGGAAGAAAGTTATGGAAGGAAAGGAGTGTCAGCAAATTATATGAAGTCTTACTGCTTCTTTTTGGTGCCCAGCCCAGAAGTTCTCAATTATTCTGCAGAGTCATTGTGCATACTAATTTGACAGGCAAACCAACAGAATCAGAGGATAAGTAAAGTAGCTTATTTACACACCAGAAGAGAACTGAAATCAGAGTTCACAGACTACCACTGTCCTCATTTCCCTCAAAATGTAAAACTTCTTGGATCTTGGTTGAGGACCACTTTGCATCTAAAACATGCTGGTTATAACCTTTATCTAATACTCATGACCTTATTTTGGTTAAGAGAAGAAAGGTGAATGCTGGCTGGCCATCTTGTGATCTGGATTATATTTCCTCTAGGGGTCAGTTTCAGGGCTTCCAGGAGTTGGGTTTAGCCAGAGAATCACACCTCAAACAAGATGTTTTTCCAACTGGGTCTTTTTTCACAATGTACTTTTCAAAGACAATTGCCTATTTCAAAAGCAGTAGTTCTCAACTCTGGCTATGCATTAGAATCACCTGAGGAGTTTAAAAAACAAAACCATGCCTAACCCCCAGAGATACTGATTCAATAGGTTTGGGGTAGGGCACAGGCTTCTTGTGTTCTAAAAAGTCCCTAGGTGATTCTAATATGTAGCTAGGGATAAGAATCCCTGTTCTATATAAAGTAAAAAAAAACCTGAAGGCTTTTGGGTAAAAAAAAAAGTGGCTTTTGATAGTAGAGCAAAAAAATATACAGAGGATAGTATATTCCAAACTGTTTGATTATATAATTCATCAATAAAATACTTTAAAGTGCCTTCCAAATATATGTCTATCTATTTTTGCATAAATTATACATAACACAAACTATAAAATTAAAAGAGGGCATAAGTATGATATAAACAATATTTCTAAAGTAGTGTTTTTACTTTTAATGGTATAAAAACCCTTCTACTCCTTTCTATTCAGAGCAATGAAACAGAATAGGCTTCATTCTTCTGAAATATCTCAAGAAACAGTAACTTGAAGATCTTAATTCATTTCTATACTTGATTTTAATGAATAGTATAGTTAAAAGATAATTCAGAAAAGGATCCATGAGTCTTTTCAGTCCTAGCAGTAAAAGATGTGAATAACTAAGAAACTGTATTAGCTATATTAGCTATCTATTGTTATGTAATGAATTATTATCTCACAGTCTCAGATGGTCAGGAATCTGGGCATGACTTTTTTGGAGCCTCTTGAAAGGGGGGTTCTTCAGCTACCCGATTCACTCATTCACGAAGAGAGGACACGAGATCTCCAGCAGCAAAGTTTATTGCCTGAAAGACAGAATGGCTGTTTCTAAAGGAGAGAGTAGCAATGGCAGCAAGGGGGGAGCTGCTTATAAAGAAATTTGAGCAGGAAGGTGGTCCCGTGACTTCTATGCATTACGAGTTTCAGGAAGAGGGGGTGCCGATTGGATGGTTTAAAACAAGTATGTCTTGTACATTTTCTATAGGTTGAGCTCAGCTGGCGCCGAGTTGCTGGCTGATGTAACTTAGAAGATATGTAGGTAAAGGGAAGTAGGTACCTTTTATGGTAAGGGCAGGCTGGTCGTTGCTAGGGAAACTATCTAGAATGAGGGTCACTTGAACAATGGGTGGGTTTTCCAGTAACTAGAACACATTTTTCTTAGAACTAGGTTGGGGGTGAGACCTTGGGGGTATTCAAGGCTGGGGTGCAGCTGCTGCAGGTGATACAAAGGGGGGGGGCTTGCTATGCCCAGAGGCAGTTCTGGGTTCTAACATTCCCACATTTTTGTTTTGCTTTCTATGCAGGGTGTAGGGGATTGGGGTTGAAGTGCTGGATCATCTGGCTGCTTCGTGCCGGAAAAGGGGCAACGTGGCGATGGAAAGGGCAGTCACAGGGGAGGGGCGGTGAAGTACGGTTGACGGCTCGGACTTCTGTTAGCACGGCGTTGTCTGCTGGCAGGATTCTTCTGTTGGGAGGCGGTGGTATTCCTGCATGATTAACTGGTTGATAGTTTGGTTAGTGAATTTTGAAATTTGGGTTTGAATGAGGTTTCTTCGGAAATTAATTAGGCAGGGAACGAAGAGTAGAAGGAGGCAGAAAATGATAAGAGGCATGAGGAGAGGAAGTAGGATGTTTTTCAGAGTTGGTTTAAGCTTACGGTTTCTGTCTCATTTTCTTTTTTACAGATAGAGACTTTAGCTGCTGCTAGGGAAAGGGAGCGACGACTGCTCTGGCTGCTTCATGCTGAGAGGGGGCGCAGTAAGGGGTGCAGCTAGGTCTCCATCAATGGTTGGTCAGGAGGGCGTCGGAAGATGGGAGTTTTTATCTTGGGCTCTATGGCTATCACCATTTGCAGCTTCATGGCTTTTAGGTGAGACAGAACAAATCATGTCACTAGGTTAAGCAGCAACATCTGGAGTTGGATTCTCCATTCTGGAAGACAAACTTGACAAGAAGATTAAAGAATGCATGGCTGAATATGAGGAATAGAAATAGTAAATTTCTAATTGAGAATCATAGCCAGATATCTTGGGAAACTAGAATTCTGGATCTAGTCTTTGTACTAATGACTAGTATTAGGACTTAGTATAAATAAGGCTGCATTATTGAAACAATACTTTTCTCTAAAATCACCTTCACTTTCATTAGAAGTAACCAGATTAAGAAAATAATTAACACTTGGCTTGATTACTTGCATAAGTGCAGCAAGAAGAGCAATTGATTACATAGGCTCTTTTAAGTGTGCTTTGCTGGAACTTTTTATAAGGAACTCCAGATTGGACTTTTAAAAGGCCACACAAAGCCAGAAAGCCAAGCCAGACTTGCCATCAGGTTTTGCCTGCAGTACCTGCAGATTTGGGTGAATTCCTGTCTTCTTGAGGTCCCCAAGACATTTTGAGGTTCCTGCACCTGCTAGGAAGTGACCGTCTTTACTCACCTGGTAAGGCTGCTGGGAATCCTGTAAGCAAGATACCAGGCCAGTTTCTCCAAGGGGCTCTGTTGGCTCCACGAAGTCAACTTCAGTTCCTTAAAGCTGTTCATATCTGAGTTTATGCATGTGCCTCTCAGGTATAACATTCCAGTCAAAGCCTTGGTAATATAACCAGTGTTTTTAATTGGTCTTCTTACAAGGAAAGCAGATTCTCATTGAACTTATGCAAATAAACATACTGCCATGAAATATAAAAGTAGTCACTGAGTTTTAAATTCTGGAGGGATCAGGTAGAGAGAAAGATAAATGTTTCCATTCTGTTTATAAAGGTATTATCATTTACTAAACTGTTGTCAGCTTAAGAGAAAAAGCTTAAAACACTATCAGTAACATTTGAAACAAAAAGCCACAAAACTATTTTCTTTAGTTTACTTAATCCTATGTAAATACTTGTTTTGCTGAAATCTAGTTTTTACTGGTTTAGGAGTAATAAAACAGTGACTATAAATGACAAAAGACTTGTAAATGAGAGTGGCTAAAAATCTGATGAGAGCTTACTATAAGACAGTTGACATAAGGAAATTTGGATATTTTTGCAACACAAAACATCCAGCAACAAAGTTTAGCATCATTCTGTTTGACAGTATTTTCCAGGTAATTAAGCTATTTATATATCAGATAAATAAGCCAAATTAGCCACATACTTTCTCTAAAGAAGAGAAAATTCCTCTGACATTTTCCAGGGGCCCTCTGGAAAATATCAGAGTTAACTAGGGGTAAAAGTACCCTTTTGAATTTGATTTTGGCAAGTTATCAGAAGAAAGTTTCTTTGGCACTTGCTTAAATAGGATTATAGGTATTTAATTAGAATGACAATAAAAAGGCTTAAATGCAAATACAGGTTACTCAGTTGTTAACAACACTTGCCTTACAGTCCTTTTAATATGAAGATTTCATTTTCTTAAATACTCAGAGAACTCATTGAGACTTTAAGCATGAGAAACTGCTTTGATAAAACAATTAGAAAACTCTTTGCAATTTTTTAACATTAAGAGCAGACTACTCAGTTTAAGAAAACTTTGTCTTTAACTGAAAACAAAATTCTAATTTTGCTGTGTACTTGATATCAAGACTCATTTGCTTTAATTTTACATAGCACGACCATGTCATTTTTCCACAAACTTTCTACAACTTTCTTTTTACGTTCACTGTTCTCCCTCTTTATAAATTACTTTAGAACAGTTACCTTCTTTTACCCTAAATAAAATTTATCTCCATTCCTTATACCTTCTCTTGTTAAAACACACATCTTTTCTAGCAAGCAGAGATGTTTTCTTTATTACTTTAAGTAGTTTTAATTAGAACTTAAAACCATTAGGAACTTTAACTTTCAATGAACACTGAAAATAGGCTATGGTAAACTGTAACACCAGCATTCCTTAGGTTGATACATTTATGAATATATTTTATCATTTCTGAAAATGTGCCTTATAGCACAATTTTTACTGAGCACAAAACATCTTCATATAACTTAGCAAAACTCTAAGAATTTTGGTTACCACAAAAATTCTTAGGCTGTTTGCAGATATACACAGTTATACATTAATATACTATTATTATTATTAAGATATTTATTTTTACACTTGTTTACACACTCTTTAGCAATTATGCTGGATTACTTGTAAAACTTTTATTAGACATTAGACAAAGTCAAGCATTTCTTTAAGCATCTTCTTGAAAGATTTAACAGATAACATCAATTGAAATGACTAGGTAAACAAGCAACTGATAACTGTAAGGACATGTCTGTTTCAGTTCAACTTAAATTAGCATTAATGCTTAATACTTTTTATTAGAATTTTCTGGAAGTTTTAGAATGCCCAATTTTCACAAGCGCTTGTTTTTAAATTAATTTGTATTAATACCATCCGGAGGTAGAAAAACATTTTTCTTTACACACTTAGACACAGAAACATACAGATTGAGATGCAATGACTACAGTTAGCAACACTTTTCATAAAAGAACATATACACAGACAAACTGATATAAAGATTTGAGTTGCTGATATTTAATTGCTTTCTTTCCTTTTAGCTTATTTCACTAAAAGTATCTCAGTTTTCAAGAATACACTCTAAAGGCAAGCAGTTTACATAACTGGGTTAAGGTTTAGATGGCTCCAGGCTAACAGGGAAGATGAAGGCTGAACTGATAGGGACTTGTGTGTGCCCAGGGGGCTAGAAGTTGAGGTGTTGGCCAGGAAGGGAGTAGGGAGGCAATGTTGCTAGGGGTGCATGTAGCAAAGGAAATGGAGGGATCTTCTAGGAAGGTGACTTGCAGGGCTAGGATTGGGCTAGGGGGAAGGGTTTCCAGACTTTTGTATGTTAAGAGTTCTGACAGGCGGTGGGGTGAAAGGATGGTGGTGACTGTGCCAAAGGTGAGCTTTCTTGCCTCTTGGTGAAGAATAGCTGCAGCTGCTAAGGCGCGGAGGCATGGTGCCCACCCTCAGATTGTGTTGTCTAGTTGTTTTGACAGATAAGCTATAGGAGCTGGGGAGATTGGAGTGGCTTGGCATAGGGCTCCAAGAGTGAATCCATGAGTTTCACTAACATATAAAAGAAGGGTCTTAGTAGGATTAAGTAGGTGTAAAGCAGGTGATTGTAACAGAGCTTGCTGCAGGGAGGAGAAGGGGCGGCTGATGGGCTGCTGGAGAGGTTCCCAGACGGGGCCCATGGCTGCTGCGTAGAGGAGGGCAGCGAGTAGGGAGAAGTTGGGGACCCAGCTACGAAGAGTGTTGGCTAAACCCAGAAAGGAAAGAATCTCTTCTTTGATAGAGGGGACTGGAATGTCCTGAAGCACTTTTTTCCTGCATAATGTGATGGCCTTTCGTCCTGGAGTCAATAGGATGCCAAGATAAGAAACTTGTGAGGTGGAGAGTTGTACTTTTTCTGGGGGAAACTCAATAGCCACAGTCAGAGAGGTGATTTAGGAGGGTGATGGTGTCTTGTCCGGAGATGGTTAAGGAAGGACTGCAAAGAAGCAGATCATCTACATACTGTAGCAGAGTGGAGTGGGGGAGCAAAAGGTTCTGAAGGTCTGGCGCAAGGGCTTGTCCAAATATATGTGGGCTGTCTCTAAATCCCTGGGAAGGACAGTCCAAGTCAGTTGAGTGGAGAAGCGGGATTTAGGGTCTGTCCATGTAAAAGCAAAAAGTTTTTGGGAATTGGGGTGGAGAGATATGGTAAAGAAAGCATCCTTTAAGTCTATTACTGAAAAATAAGTGGTGGAGCTTGGGATGAAGGAGAGGAGAGTATATGGGTTGGATACTACAGGATGGATGGGAATGACTGCTTTATTTATGATTCGGAGATCTTGGACTAGCCTGAAAGTGCCGTTAGGCTTTTTCACTGCAAGTATTGGAGTGTTGAACGGGGAGTGGGTTGGCTTCAAGAAGCCTTTTTTTAACAGATTTTGGATGATTGGCTGGAGGCCGAGTTGGCTGCGCAAGGGTAGCGGGTATTGGGATTGTGATGGGAAGGAGTCTGGGTTTTTAAGACTAATCTGGACTGGGCTGCACTTAGCTAGAGATGGGTTATTTGTGTCACACATGGAGGGATTTACAAGGTTTGGCTACTTCCCTCAGTGGGGCTAAGAAGTGAAGCTGTGAAGGGAGAAGAAGGGAGGGTCGGAGGGGTGGAGACAGGTGGCGCAGTTGGGGCTGCTGAACTTTGGCCTGCTGTGCGATAAGGGGGGCTGTCCTCTGCAGGGTCTGGGTCTAGGGAAGAGGAGGGAGCTGGGTCTGGAGAAGAAGAGGAAGTGTTTGGAGAGCTTGAAAGGATGGCAAGGACATGTTTAGGGTGGTAAGAGCTATATAGAGAAGGAGAAGAAAGCTTGAAAATAGGGAATTTCCTTCCATTTGCCTGAATGTTCACAGAAGTTGTGGAGGTCCTGAAGGACCTTAGAATCTAAGGATCCATATTGGGGCCAAATTGTTTGGTTGTCTAAAGGATATTGGGGCCAAATCTGGTTGCAGAGCCATATTAACTTGGAGGGTTTTAGATCTGGATATAGATGAAGAATTTTAAAATTCTCTAGGAGGCAGCTGAGCGGGGAATCGGCAGGGATGGAGGGGGACGCTCCCATTGTGACTCCTATGTGGAGTTGCTGCAGCACACCCTAGGCATCCCTTAGGGTCTAAGAACTCCAAAGAATAGCCCAACTCCAAGTGAAGGGTCATCACCTCTGTCACTGGAGGGGCACGCTTGCCCTGAGCAGGCAGCAGGTGCCTAGTGCTAGAACTTTTCGGCTATGAGCCCGGCTATGAGCCAGTGGAACAGAAGAGTCACAATGGGGGCAGTCTCTCGCCTGCTGGGGACGAGAGGGACGGGGGTGTCACTGACCTGCTGTGGGCCTAGTAGGGGTGCAAGAGGGACGGGAGAAACTAGTGGACTGGGGCGTCACTGATCCACTGCGGGTCTAGGGGGCAAGTCTCTCGCCTGCTGGGGACGAGAGAAACTGGACTGGAAGTGACTAGGGGCACAGCCGTGGCCAACTGAAGGCTGTGGCTGGGGGCAGTCCCCTGCCTGCAGTGAGGCCACGAGCCTGCCGGACACTCAACAGTCAGCCCTCAGGCGCTCACAGAGGCGTTTAAGTCACTTGATGGGGGAGGGTGACTCACCGCTCCTTTGGTGCCGGTGGTGGATACTGGAAGTGGCGTTCAGGGAGATGGAAGGCGCTGCAGAGATCCAGTGTCTCTGAAAGAGGTCGGGCGCTGGGGGCTGAAGGGCAGCTCAGATTCCCGGGGGAAGAGCAGGCTCCTGGGGGGCCCCCAATCCGAGTTACAGCACCAATGAAAGGGGGGTTCTTCAGCTACCCTATTCACTCATTCACGAAGAGAGGACACGAGATCTCCAGCAGCAAAGCTTATTGCCTGAAAGACAGAATGGCTGTTTCTAAAGGAGAGAGTAGCAATGGCAGCAAGGGGGAAGCTGCTTATAAAGGAATTTGAGCAGGAAGGTGGTCCCGTGACTTCTATGCATTACGAGTTTCAGGAAGAGGGGGTGCCGATTGGATGGTTTAAAACAAGTATGTCTTGTACATTTTCTATAGGTTGAGCTCAGCTGGCGCCGAGTTGCTGGTTGATGTAACTTAGAAGATAATGTAGGTAAAGGGAAGTAGGTACCTTTTATGGTAAGGGCAGGTTACCTTTGCCCTTTACGGTCGGGTGGCTGGTCGTTGCTAGGGAAACTATCTAGAATGAGGGTCACTTGAACAATGGGTGGGTTTTCCAGTAACTAGAACACATTTTTCTTAGAACTAGGTTGGGGGTGAGGCCTTGGGGGTATTCAAGGCTGGGGTGCAGCTGCTGCAGGTGATACAAAGCGGGGGGGCTTGCTATGCCCGGAGGCAGTTCTGGGTTCTAACACCTCTACTCCAGGGTCTCACAAAGGTATAATCGGCTTGTTTACCAAGGCTGCCATCTCATCTGAGGCTTGACTGGATAAGAATTCACCTGTAAGTGCATATGGTTGTTGGCAGCATTCAGTTCCTTGCAGGCTGTGGGACTGAGGTCCTCTGTTTCTTGCTGGCTGTCAACAGGAGCCCACCCTCAGCTCTTTGCAAGATGTCCCTCTCCATATGGCAGCTCACAACATGGCAACTTGTTTCTTTCATTCCAGCAAAGGAGAGAAAGTCTCCCAGTAAGACAGTTACAATCTTATGTAATATAATCTCATACAGATAACCATGTACATATATAATCACCTTTGCCATAGCCTACTAGTTAGAAGTAAGCCACTGGTCCCACTCACATTCAAATGGAAGGGGCCACATAAGGTAATGAACCCCAAGAAGCAGAGATCGTGGGGACCACCTTAGAGTTTGTCCACCACACTAAATACCTAAATACGTAAGTGAAGGAGGGAAAAGGGAAATCTATTTTTTATGGTAAGAGGCCAACTAATCAATGATAGATAGTCAGTTAATCACTACATTCAACTATCATAGCAATAAATTATATAAATAAGAATCATCGGTGGATACTAAAACAACTAAATACAAATATTTTAGAGAACAGGATATTTACATAATCTCAAAATATTTCCTCATAGACTTTTACATCCAACCCTAATTTACTGTCCAGCATAAAACTTGTAAAAATTTGGACAAAATATCTGAAACAACACTTTTCAAACATTGGAAAACAGAAAAGACCAAGAAAGTGATCCTTGAGAGAAGGGAAACAAATGAGGTGAGCCCTATAATTGCCCCAACTCACTGCATGGAGAGAATTTCCTGCCATACTTTAAGGAGAGAGAACTGTGAGTCTAGCATTCTCCCTGAGTTGAGTAGACGAAGTTGAGAATTTGAGGAGGCTGAGGTGGACAGAATTTTCAGAGTGAAGTACCAGAGAGGAGAGAGCAGCATAGAGAAGAGAGAGCTTGAAAGGGAGAGCACTTTGGAGATCTTTGGAAGGCTCCCTTCAAATCTTCCCCTCTGTACTGATCAGTACATGTGTGTAAGAAAACTATCCCAGTCATGGGAAAATAGGTGGAAAAATCCTGCCTGCACACAGGGTGGAAACATTTCATGTTGCCAATAGGCAGAGTAGGTCATTAATTAAGGTATTAAGAAGAGTATTGCTTCAGTTGTGTAGCAAAATTAGCCCTAGACTAAAAGCTCCCCTGGTCCCACCTAACAAAGCTTAAAAGCAAGCCTTAAAAGGATTAAACTATTTTTTTGGAACAAAGCTCAAAAATATTTTATAGGAATACAAAATTATCCAGTATTCATTCATCAATTCATAAAGTAACGCAACCAATAAAAATTATTGGTCATGCAAAGAAGCAAAGAATATAACTTATAATGAGAAGCAAAAAAGTCAATCAGTAGATAACATATCCAGAAATGATGCTGATGGTAGAATTAATAGACAAAGACATTAAAATTATTATAACTACATTTCATAGGCTTAACAAGGTAGAAGAAAGCATGAGCATGTTAAAGAAAAACATGGAAGATATAAAAAAAAGTCCCAAACAAAACTAAGAGCCTATATATCAGCTATACTTGAATTAAAAAAGAAAACGCTAGAGGCAAAAAAAGAATGAAATGAAAAATACATTGAATGGGGAGATTCAAGAGGGTGGTGTAAGAGATGAGACAAAGAATTCCTCCCAAAACCACATATAGTGTGAATATATAGTTAATACAACTAGCCCTGAAGAAACAGTAACAGGAAAGAAGGCAGCACCAGACTGCACACAGACCTCATAAACAGAGAAGACCTCATCAAACAGGGTAAAAATGTCCGGTGGGACCCAAGCCCTTCCCCCACCTCAGCTCACGAGCGGGAAGAAGAGAAACAGAACAGGGAGGGGTGGAAGCTTAAGACTGCTGAACAACCGGCCCTGGAGATCTGCTTCAGAGCAGAAACCTAGAGTGTGTGGTGCTCTGGAGGTTGGTGAGATTGGGGAGCTGGGACAGGTGGAGTGCCAGAGAGACTGAGATTCCAGCCATTTGAGGAGGACGAGGATCCACATCCGGCCACTCTGGGACAAAGGAAAGGTGGGCGATCTGACAGGCTTCCTAGCAGCGAGAGGACTACTGAAGGGGTGGGGTTTGCATGGAGCTTGCTATGCAGGAGAACGGATAGGTAGACAAGGTTGTCTTGGCGCACTCTTCCCAGTAGGCTGGGAACAATGAGGAGCCTCAGGTGCTCCATCCCCCTGGCTGGTACTCAGCTCCGAGGCCCACCACTGTGAAACACACCCTGCTGCGCCCTTCCTCCTGGCCTGCCGGCATCTGCCAGTCACTGCGCTGGCATCAGGCCAACCGGAGGGAAGCCCTGCCTACAACAGCTAGAGACGCCAAGCACAGAGGCTTACACCAGTGTGCTTGGCACACTGGCGCTGATAGTGGAGACAGGCACTGTAGCCAGGAATCAGGAAACAGCTCTACCCAGCCCCCAGGCACCAGCTTTGCTCCCCTATGATCCCCAACCTCATGCTAGGGGCTGGGTAGCTCCAGAGACTAGGGCTTCTGGGCACTAGAGGGTACCACATAGACTTATGAAACATCAAAGGAACCTGGTTCAGACCAAAATCTCACAAACCCCAGAAAAAGGGCCAAATGAAACTGATCTCAACAATCTTCCTGAAAGAGAGTTTAAAATTAAAATCATAAACATGCTCATGGAGGTACAGAAAATTATTCAAGAACTCAGGGACAAATTTAAGTCTGAGATTCAATCATTAAGAAATTTCATATCTGAAATGAAACGTACAATGGAGGGATTTAAAAGCAGATTAGATGTAGTAGAAGAGACGGTAAATGGAATAGAAATTAGAGAAGAGAAATACAAAGAAGCTGAGGCAGAGAGAGAAAAAAGAATCTCTAAGAATGAAAGAATATTGAGAGAACTGTGTGACCAATCCAAATGGAACAATAGCCACATTATAGGGGTACCAGAAGAAGAAGAGAGAGAAAAGGGATAAAAAGTGTCATTGAGGAGCTAATTGCTGAAAACCTCCCCAGTCTGGGGAAGGAGATAGTCTCCAAGCCATGGAGGTGCACAGATCTCCTAACACAAGGGACCCAAGGAAGGCAACATCAAGTCATATAATAATTAAAATGGCAAAGATCAAGGATAAAGACAGACTTTTAAAAGCAGATAGAGAGAGAAAAAAGATCACATACAAAGGAAAACCCATCAGTCTATCATCAGATTTCTTAACAGAAACCTTACAGGCCAGAAGGGAGTGGCATGATATATTTAATGCAATGAAGCAGAAGGGCCTCGAACCAATTATCATTTAAATTTGAAGGAGGGATTAAACAATTTTCAGATACACAAAAGCTGAGAGAATTTACCTCCCAAAAACCACCTCTACAGTGAATTTTGGAGGAACTCCTATAGATGGAAGTATTCCTAAGGCTAAATAGATGTCATCAGGGGAAATAAAACCACAGCAAAGTAGAACAATTAATTACTATGCAGATGCAAAATCAAATCAACTACCCCCAAAGTCAATTAAGGGATAGAGAAAGAGTACAGAATATGAAACTTAACATAAAAAGAATGGAGGAGGAAGAAAAAGGAGGAAAAAAAAGAACCCTTAGGTTGAGTTTGTAAATAGCATACGAAGTGAATTAAATTAGACTGTTAGATAGTAAGGGAATTACCCCTGAACCTTTGGTAACCACAAATCTAAAACTTGCAATGGTTATAAGTACATACTTACCAATAATCACCCTAAATGTAAATGGTCTGAGTGCAGCAATCAAAAGACACAGACACTGAATGGATAAAAAAAAGACCCATCTATATGCCACATACAAGAGACTCACTTCAAACCCAAAGAAATACACAGACTAAAAGTAAAGGGATGGAAAAAGATATTTCATGCAACTAATAGGGAGAAAAAACAAACATTGCAGTACGTGTATCAGACAAATTAGACTTCAAAACAAAGGAAGTAACAAGACAAAGAAGGACATTATATAATGATAAAAGTGTCAGTCCAACAAGAGGATATAACTATTATAAATATCTATGCACCCAACACAGGATCACCTACATATGTGAAACAAATACTAACAGAATTAAAGGGGGATATAGAATGCAATGCATTCATTTTAGGAGACTTCAACACACCACTCATTCCAAAGGACATATCAACCAAGAGAAATTAAGTAAGGAGACACAGGCACTGAACAACGTATTAGAACAGATGGACCTAATGCACATCCACACAACACTTCATCCAAAACCAACAGGATACACATTCTTCTCAAGTGCACATGAAACATTTTCAAGAATAGATCATATACGGGGGCACAAAAAGAGCCTCAGTTAATTTAAAAAGATTGAAATTGTACCAACCAGCGTCACAGATTACAAATGTATGAAACTAGAAATGAATTACGCAAAGAAAATGAAAAATCCCACAAACACATGGAGGCTTCACAACATGCTCCTAAATAATCAATGGATCAATGACCAAATAAAAACACAGATCAAGCAATATATGGAGATACATGACAACAATAATTCAACACCGCAAAATCTGTGGGATGCAGCAAAGGCCGTGCTAAGAGGAAAGTATATTGCAATACAGGCCCACCTCAGGAAAGAAGAACAATCACATATGAGCAGTCTAAACTCACAATTAACGAAACTAGAAAAAGAAGAACAAATGAGACCCAAAGTCAGTAGAAGGAGGGACCTAATAAAGATTAGAGCAGAAATAAATAAAATTGAGAAGATTAAAACAATAGAAAGGATCAATGAAAGCAAGAGCTGGTTCTCTGAGAAAATAAACAAAATAGATAAATCTCTAGCTAGACTTATCAAGAAAAAAAGAGAGTCTACTCACATAAACAGAATCAGAAATGAGAAAGGAAAAATCCCTACGGACACCACAGAAATACAAAGAACTATTAGAGAATACTATGAAAAATTATACGTTAACAAACAGGATAACCTAGAAGAAAAGGACGACTTTCTAGGCTGACCCAGGAAGAAACAGAAAATCTGAATAGACCAATTACCATCAAGGAAATTAAACTGGTAATCAAAAAACGACCTAAGAACAAAACTCCTGGACAAGATGGTTTCACTGCTGAATTTTATCAAACATTTAGTGAAGACCTAATACCCATCCTCCTTAAAGTTTTCCAAAAAATAGAAGAGGAGGGAATACTCCCAAACTCATTCTACAAGGCCGACATCACTCTAATACCAAAACCAGGCAAAGACACCACAAAAAGAGAAAATTACAGACCAATATCCCTGATGAACATATATGCAGAAATACTCAACAAAATATTAGCAAACCAAATTCAAAAATACATCAAAAAGATCATCCATCATGATCAAGTGGGATTCATCCCAGGGATGCAGGGATGGTTCAACATTAGAAAATCCATCAATGTCATCCACCACATTAACAAAAAGATTGACAAAAACCACATGATTATCTCCATAGATGCTGAAAAAGCATTTGACAAAATTCAACATCCATTTATGATAAAAACTCTCAACAAAATGGGTATAGAGGACAAGTACATCAACATAATGAAGGCCATATATGACAAACCCACAGCCAACATTATACTTAACAGCGAGAAGCTGAAAGCTTTTCTTTTAAGATCGGGAACAAGACAAGGATGCCCACTCTCCCCACTTTTATTCAACATAGTTCTGGAGGTCCTTGCCACGGCAAAAAGAAATAAAGGGCATCCATATTGGTAAGGAAGAAGTCAACTGTCCCTGTTTGCAGGTGACATGATATTGTATATAAAAAACCCTAAAGAATCCACTCCAAAACTACTAGATCTAATATCTGAATTCAGCAAAGTTGTGGCATACAAAATCAATAGACAGAAATCTGTTGCAATCCTATACACTAACGATGAACTAGCAGGAACAGAAATCAGGAAAGCAATTCCATTCACAATTGCATCAAAAAGAATAAAATACCTAGGAATAAACCTAACCAAGGAAGTGAAAGACCTATACTCTGAAAACTACAAGACACTCATGAGAAATTTAAAGAAGATACCAATAAATGGAAACACATCCCATGCTCATGGATAGGAAGAATTAATATTGTCAAAATGGCCATCCTGCCAATCTACATATTCAATGCAATCCCTATCAAAATATCAACAGGATTCTTAAATGAACTAGAGAAAATAGTTCTAAAATTCATATGGAACCACAAAAGACCCCGAATAGCCAAAGCAATCCTGAGAAGGAAGAATAAAGTGGGGGGAATTACACTCCCTGACTTCAAGCTCTACTACAAAGCCACAGTAATCAAGACAATTTGGTACTGGCACAAGAACAGACCCATAGACCAATGAAACAGACTAGAGAGCCCATATCTAAACCCAACCATATATCATCAGTTAATAGACGATAAAGGAGCCATGGATATACAATGGGGAAATGACAGTCTCTTCAACAGCTGGTGTTGGCAAAACTGGACAGCTACATGTAAGAGAATGAAACTGGATTATTGTCTAATCCCATACACAAAAGTAAACTCAAAATGGATCAGAGACCTGAATGTAATCATGAAACCATAAAACTCTTAGAAAAAAACAGGCAAACATCTCTCAGACATAAACTTGAGCAATTTCTTCATGAACATATCTTCCCAGGCAAGGGAAACAAAAGCAAAAATGAGCAGTGGGACTGTATCAAACTAAAAATCTTCTGTACAGCAAAGGATACCATCAGTAGAACTAAAAGACATCCCTACAGTATTGGAGAATATATTCATAAATGACATATCCGATATGGGGTTGACATCCAAATTATATAAAGAGCTCACGAACCTCAACAAAGAAAAAGCAAATAAGCTAATTAAAAAATGGGCAGAGGAGCTGAACAAAAACTTCTCCAAAGAAGAAATCTAGATAGCCAACAGGCACATGAAAAGATGCTCCACATTGCTAATCATCAGAGAAATGCAAATTAAAACCATAATGAGCTATCACCTCACAGCAGTGAGGATGGCCAACATCTAAAACACAAACAACAACAAATGTTGGCAAGGATGTGGAGAAAGGGGAACCCTTCTACACTGCTGGTGGGAATGTAAAGTAGTTCAACCATTGTGGAAAGCAGTATGCAGGTTCCTCAAAAAATTAAAAATAGAAATACCCTTTGACCCAGGAATTCCACTCCTAGGAATTTGCCCTAAGAATGTAGCAGCCCAGTTTGAAAAAGACATATGCACCTTTATGTTTATCACAGCACTATTTACAATAGCCAAGAAATGGAAACAACCTAAGTGTCTATCAGTAGATGAATGGATAAAGAAAATGTGTTACATATACACAGTGGAATATTATTCAAGCATAAGACAAAAACAAATTCTACCATTTGCAACAACATGGATGGAGCTAGATGGTATTATGCTCAGTGAAATAAGCCAGGCAGAGAAAGACAAGTATCAAATGATTTCACTCATCTGTGGGTATAAGAACAAAGAATAAACTGAAGGAACAAAACAACAGCAGACGCACAGAACCCAAGAATGGACTAACAGTTACCAAAGGGATAGGGATTGGGGAGGATGGATGGGAAGGGATGTATAAGGGGGGAAAAGGGGCATTACGATTAGCACTCATAATCTAGCGGGTGCGGGGGCTGGGATACGGGGAAGGCAGTATAACACAGAGAAGACAAATAGTGATTCCATAGCATCTTACTATGCTGATGGACAGTGACTGTAATGGGGTATGTGGTGGGGACTTGATAATAGAGGGAGTCTAGTAACCATAATGTTTTTCATGTAATTGTACATTAATGATAGTAAAATAAAAAAAATAATAATACATTGAATGGGATCAACAGATTTGATACTGTAGAAGCACTTAACCTGAAGACATAATAACAGAAGCCAGCCAAAATGAAACAGAAAAAATTGTGGAAAAACAATGGCTATACGCACAAGTTGGAGCTCACAAGGATGAACTGACACTGTCAGTTTTCATTGTCTCTGATCTCAATGGCATGTGTATCCTACAAAAGACTTGAACAATGCTATCAGCAAACTTAACCTAACTGACCTTTATAGAATTTGTACTCAGCATCATCAGAATTGATACCGTTTTAAGGATCACATAGAACATTTACCAAGACAGACTGTATTCTAGGCTTTAAAACAAGTCTTAGTAAGTGTGAAAGGATTCTTACCATACAAAATATTTTCTCTAACTTCAAATAAAATTAAATTACAAGTCCACAGAAAGACATCTAGAAGTCCTCTACTATTTGTTAATTAACTAATGTGTTTCTAAATAACACATGGTTCAAAGAAGAACTCAAAAGGTAATTAGAAAACATTTTGGACTTAAGGAAAATGAAAACACAGCATATCATCATGTTTGAGATACAGCTTAATCAATCCATATGGGAAAATTTATAGCAATAAATGTATGTATAAGAAAGGAGGAAAGGTCTCAAGTCAGAGACCAAGCTTCCATCTTAAGAAAGAAGGAAAAGGAAAACAAACTCAGAGAAAGCAAAATAAAGGAAATTAATATAAGAGCAGAAATCATTGAAACAAAAAACAGAAAAAGTACATTTAAAAAATTGATGAAACTAGAACTGATTCTTTAGAGTACCAATAAAATCAATATTACTTCAGGCAAAGAGATCAGGAAAAAGAGAGTGAAGACATAAATTACCAATATAAGGCACGAGAGAGGAGACATCACTACACATCCCACAGACATTATAATCATAATAAGGGGATAATATGAACAGCTTTGTGCCAAAATTTTTGACAACTTAGATGGAATGTATAAATTCTCTGTGTATATAAACTTTCACAGCTCAGTAAAAAGGAAACATGACCTGGATCGTTATGTATCTATTAAGGAAACTCAAATTTTGGTTAAAAACTCCATAAAGCAGACTGTAATGGGGTTGGTGGGGGGACCTGATGAAGGGGGTAGTGTAATCACCATAATATTGCACATGTAATTGTAGATTAATGATATAAAAATAAACTTAAAAAAATAGGCACAGAAGAACAATAAATACACGACTGGTCAGAAAAAAAATTTAGGGCTTAAATAGATTTTATAAATATTGAAGATTTTAATTCGTAAAAAACTTAGGTCTGGTTTACATAAAATTAAAATTCAATATTTAAGTCTAAAAAAAAACTCCATAAAGCAAACTCCAGCCCCAAATGCCTTAACTGATTAATTTTACTAAACATTTAAGGAAGAAGTAATACTACACAAATAATACACAAAGTCATCAAGAAAATACTTCCCATCTCAATCTATGAGGCCAGCATTACACTGATTCCCAGATTAGACAGTCATTGCAATAGCGGTGCTGTTTTATCAAACCAATAGTCCATCAAAGTTCATGCACTGAAATTGGTTATGCCTCCTTAATGTATTTTTATCTAGAACAATTCTTCCACCCTTTTCTTTTCTCTTTCATAACTATACCTGGAGTGTTAAATCTCAGCACTCTGTCAGGTGCTTGAATCGATAAGCATGCACTGGAACTGTGTCCCGTAGCTTCAGGTGACTCAGAGCAGGTATAAAGGGATATAGGACAGAGCATCCATAGAATGTACTACAGGTTGTTGCTGGGAGACATAGTCTAAAAAACTTGAATTCACATTAATATTTCTAATTCAAAATGAACATAATAGAATTTTTCTTTACTTTAAAATTTTGTATCTTTTTTCTCTTAGACTGAAAATCTTGGTTTTGAATAATATTAGCATTTACTTATTTGTTTTATCCTACAATATACATCATCATATTCAAAATTCCATTACCAAGATTATTACCAACAATAAAATTATTGAATAACATTTAAGATTTCTTTGAAGTTTTTTCATCCTTAGTATATCCCTCTGACAGTATACAGAATATACAAAGAACTCTTACAACTTAATAACAGACAAATAATCCCATTTAAAAATGAGCATAAGATTTGAATAGACATTTCTCCAGAGAAGATATTATATAAATGGTCAATAGTACATGAAAAGTCTTTAAGGAAATGAAAATCAGAATCACAGTGAGGTATCACTTCACATACACAGAATGACTAAAACAAAAAGACAAATAATAGCAAGTATTGGTTTAAAGAAATTGGAACCTTCATTCATTGATGTTGTGATTTTAAAATGATGCAGCTACTTTTGGAAAACTGACAGTTCATCATCATATTAAAAAATAAAGTTACAATATGACCAATTATTCTACTCCAACCAATGAAAAGCATGTGTACACAAAACTTGTACACAAATGCTCATAGCAGCATTATTCATAATAGCTACAAAGAGAAAATGTAATAGCCACAAATGTCCATCAACTGATGTATGGATAAACAAGATGTGGTATCTCCTATTCAATAGAATATTATTCAACTATAAAAAGTAAAGAAGTACTGATATATGTCACAGCATGGATGAACCTTCAGTGAAAGAATCCAGTTACAAAAGATCATATGTTATATGTCCAGAATAGGCAAATCTGTCATAACCACAGCCCATCAGGCAAGTCCAGGCTCAACCCCTTTTCTGTCCTCTTAGCTTCCCCTCAACTCTTTTCCGCAGCCTCACCATACCCCAAGCTAGTCTTACCCATAGGAAATTCGCTCTTACATTGTATGCATTTGCAGCCTAAGGTTTTAATTTTCAAAACCCAAGAAACAACTGTTTAGTCTGCTATGTCATTTCTTCCCAGAGGTAGAAAATGGGGCAGTAAACTCACTGAATGGTATAAGATCAAAAACTACAAGGAAATGAGGGAAATGATCTTAATTCATGTATTCTCCTTTTTAGTAATCTAAGAATCTTCTAGAAGAAAATAGTCATTTTTACCCAGGACTTTAGGACATATGGGTCTCTTGCTGGGGCTGAGGGAACTGTATCCTGATTCTGATGAAAGAGCCTTGGAGCTTCTCTCTGTCTGAGCTGAACCAGGCCCAGCTACATACGGGCAAGGTTTCTAATGCATCTGGACACCTCCAGAGACATTCTGCTCTCAGATTCTCTCCATTCCAGCTTACACAATGTTCCCTGGGTGAACTGGCAGGAAGAACATCATGGAGCTAAGCTGAGGACTCTACCTGCTTAAGGAGAGCCAGGTTCTTGGTCTTTTTAAGGCCCAGTGAAGCAGATCCTATTTTTCCAGGGCCCCCATTATGTCTCTAGGAAGGGAGCAATGAGGAGACCAATTTAGGGAAGGAAACAGAAGAGACAGAATTTTCTGGCTTTGAAGACAGACAAACCTGAATTCCAGTCATGGCTGTGTCACTAACCACAGGAAAATCACTTAACCTCTAAACTTACATCACTTCATCTATAAAATGGATATGACACTGTCCCCAAAGGGCCCAAATGAGGCTCAAATGAGATAATACAGTTAAAGGGCTTCAAAAACTGTTTGTCCCTGTGCAAACATACACCATTGTTATTGTGAGGATGATTGCTTCCTGTATGGCCAAAGTGGTTAGTGGATTTCCTGAACATGAAGTGTGCATCTGTTCAGACTCTGGCTGCTGTGCTGGGTCCCAGGGAAGCCAAGCTGAGTTTCTGCCTTCATTCAGTTTATTTTGTAACTTGGCTCTGCTTCAGCTTGGGCTGGCATTGAACAGGGACTGTCCAGGAAATTCTGCTTTGCCAATCTGGGATCTCCTGAGATAAGGGGTTGGAAAATCATTATCTGGATCCTATATATCATAGAAAAGGGCTTATCAGTTCTTGACTCCTGGCTGCAGTTTTTGAGCTGCCCCATCCCACTCTTGTCCTCACGTTTCTCTGCTTTCTGTTTCCTGTCCTTGCTTTTCCTGCTCTTGCTCACAAATGTGCTCTTTAGGCTCTGTCCCAGGTTGTGCCTGACTGGAACATCAATCATATATTTAGCCCACCACCCAGTCTCTATGCAGCCCAAGAGTAAGGGCTGCCTGAATAATTTGCCCCTCTAATTTCTTCCAAATGCAGGATCACAGGGCAGCTTGGAGGAGAGACCTCTGAGCTTGATGCAAGTTGCAGAGGACAATAGGCCAATACTGGCACCACCCCCCAAACCACCCCTCAACTTCCACAGACTGACACACATGCCAACCAACATGCACACACTAACACATGCACATTGCATACACACATTAAGGCCATGCAAAGAGCTGTGCACACTGATGTGATCACACACACAGACAAATACACACTGGCATGCTTAGATAAGGTCTACATGGAGTAGGGAAAGTGATTGGCTCTGCTTCCTTTTGACTCCCCAAAAGTCTGAGACAGACATAGGAACTTTACACAAAGAAGGATTTGGCCTTCTGAGAGATGTGCCCTTTCTTTGATAACCTCTTTCTTTGAGATCACAAAAGTAACAAAAATGCCATTTTACTGAATGTGCCTATGTGTTCGGTACTGCCTTGGCTCCTTTGTATATGCCATCTGGTGGAGTCTCACCAGCTCTATGTAGCCAGAATATTCCAAGCCTTACCAGACTATGGGTTCAAAAGAAGTTGGACTCAGCTGGAACCACACGTCTCTGCTGTCCAGAAAAAGCACTAGTCCATAAGATCTGAGAAAATGCTCAGCCTCACTAGTGTTAACAGATTAGTGCTTGCATTAACTCCATAAATTAAAACAAGATACCACTTTTTCCCTTTCCAGGGAGCCTCCATTTCCTTGGTATTAGATGGATGTAGGTTAGCAGAAACTCCCAGTCACTGCAGGTGAAAGTACAGGTCAATGTTCTTTCTGGAAAGCAATTGACCTTAATATGCTCCAATCATTTGACTTGATGATTTCATTTCTATTATAAGAAGAGAAACTGACATGGAGGTCATGGAAGACATTTTTTTGGAGTATATTATCATCTCACAATGATTCACCCTTCTCGGAGAACAGAAGGATGGAGCTATTTCTGTTATCTCCCTCCTATTTTTAACCTCAAAAGTGGGACCTTGATTCATTGGCCACTGTTGATTGGTTCATGGTAGACAACTGACCAAACTAGGCCAATTATATTATCTTTCTGACCTAGGATTTCCAGTTTCATTTGGGCTAATGTCTTGAATGGAAAGAGTGTAAAAAACCAGGAACTGTGTCAGGGCTATTGTTCTCCAGATAGATTAAAGAGTAGAGAACACCTGTCTGCAGAGAGTGACTGAGGCAGAGATATGGAGAGAAACAGAGATAAGAGACAGAGAAAAAGTACTCCCCATAGCATTCCATTGCACATTCTAGTTGTATTCCTGCCTCTTCATTCTGTGAAACACAGTATCCTTACAACAAATTTTTTTTCCCCTTAAGAAAACTTAGCTGAGTTTCAAATAGTTGCATCCAAAGTTTATCATAGCTTTACAGCTAAGAGCATGGTTGGATTAAATTCCAATGCGTGCATGACTGTGTGTGTGTAAATATTTTTTGTACAGTAGATTATCAAACTGCCATTAAAATGTTTTAGATGAATATTTAATGATATGTAAAGTGCTCAGCGAACAATGATAAGTAAAGGAATCAGGATATGCAATTTTCTGTGGGTAGAAAAAATTTGCAAACAAACAAAACCCACTAGTACTAGTTGCTCTGAGGTAAACTTCCAGTTTTTATTTGTACACTTTGGTTTTATTTGAATTTATACTTGGAGTATTGCTATATAACAAGTAAGGTTATGTTAGAAGCATTGTCCATACTGCTATATGCTTTTTAATTGCTATCATTTTAATGATTGAATAATATTGTGTAAAGGATATCAATGTATTAAACCATTCCTATTTATTACATTTTTAATAATTTTCACAATTTTAAGCAATGCTGTGAAAAACTTTAATGCTGAATTCCTCACTAACTCCTTTCAATTTCCTGGACTCAATTCCAATGCGTGCGTGACTGTGTGTGTGTGAGAGGAGGTGTTCCCATGTATGACACCAAGGAATTCTTGAACACCAGCAGGGTGTCCAAGAACTCAACTCAATTCTGATGCTATTGCTCCATCCTACAACACTGTCCTCCAGCCCTGACTCCAGATGCCAGTCACAAGCCCCAAGCTGTTACCTGTGCTTCTGATCAACCAGCTTACTGTTCCAACGACCTTCTCCTTAGGTCCCCTTAATTTGCTAGAGCAGCTCAAAAAACTCAGGAAAACACATTTACTAGTTTAATAAAGGATACTGTAAAGGATACAAGTTAACAGCCCGATGAAGAGATTCACAGGGCAAGGTCCAAAATAAAGGAGCTAAAATCCTCATAGGAGCTTGGGGCCTAGCTTGGTGGCACATGGAGGCGTTCTGGTGCCCCAAGCATAGAAGCCCTCCCTGACTGAATCTAGTTCAACAAACTAAAACAAATAGTTCTAAAATTCAGCTGGAACCACAAAATACCCCAAATAGTCAAAGCAATCCTGAGAAGGAAGAATAAAGCTGGGGGGATAACACTTCCTAACTTCAAGCTGTACTACAAAGCCACAGTAATCAAGACAATTTGGTACTAGCACAAGAACAGACCCATAGATCAATGGAACAGAATAGAGAGCCCACATATAAACCCACACATATATGGCCAATTAATATATGATAAAGGAGCCATGAATATACAGTGGGGAAAAGACATCCTTCTCAACAATTGGCATTGGCAAAACTGGACAACTACATGTAAGAGAATGAAACTGGATTATTGTCTAATTCCATACACAAAAGTGGATGGATCAAAGGCCTGAATGTAAGTCATGAATCCATAAAACTCTTAGAAGAAAACAAAGGCAAAAATCTCTTGAATACAAACATGAGCAACTTTTTCTTGAACACATCTCCTCGGGCAAGGGAAACAAAATAAATAATGAACAAGTGGGACTACATCAAACTAAAAAGCTTCTGTACTGCAAAGGACACCAACAGCAGAATAAAAGGCATCCTACAGCATGGAAGAATATATTCATAAAAAACTTATATGATAAGGGTCAACACCCAAAATCTATAAAGAACTCATGTGCCCCAACACCCCAAAACAAATAACGATTAAAAAATGGGTGGGGGAGCTGAACAGACACTTCTCCAAAGAAGAAATTCAGATGGGCAAAAGGCACATGAAAAGATGCCCCTCATCACTAATCATCAGGGAAATGCAAATTAAAACCACAGTGAGATGTAACCTCACACCAGTTAGGATGGCCAACACAGAAAAGACTAGGAAGAAGCCAAACTGTCACTGTTTGCAGATGACATGATATTGTATATAAAAACCCTAAAGAATTCAATCCAAAACTACTAGAACTAATATCTGAATTCAGCAAAGTTGCAGGATACAAAATTAATACACAGAAATCTGTTGCATTCCTGTACACTAATGATGAACTAGCAAAAAGAGAAATCAGGAAAACAATTCCATTCAGATTTGCATCAAAAAGAATAAAATACCTAGGAATAAACCTAACCAAGGAAGTGAAAGACCTATACCCTGAAAAGTACAAGACACTCTTAAGAGAAATTAAAGAGGACACTAATAAATGCAAATTCATCCCATGCTCCTGGGTAGGAAGAATTAATACTGTCAAAATGGCCAACCTGCCTAAAGCAATCTACAGATTCAGTGCAATCCCTATCAAAATACTGACAGCATTCTTCAACAAACTGGAACAAATAGTTCTAAAATTCATATGGAACCACAAAAGACCCCAAATAGCCAAAGCAATCCTGAGAAGGAAGAATAAAGCAGGTGGATCTCGCTTCCCAACTTCAAGGTCTACTACAAAGCCACAGTAATCAAGACAATTTGGTACTGGCACAAGAACAGACCCATAGACCAGTGGAACAGAACAGAGAGTCCAGATATTAACCCAAGCATATACGGTCAATTAATATACAATAAAGGAGCCATGGATATACAATGGGGAAGTGACAGCCTCTTCAACAAAACTGGACAGCTACATCTAAAAGAATGAAACTGGATTACTAACTCCATACACAAAAATAAACTCAAAATGAATCAAAGACCCGAAAGTAAGTCATGAAACCATAAAACTTTTAGAGGAAAACATAGGCAAAACACTCTTGAATATAAACACGAACAACTTCTTCATGAACATATCTCCATGCATAAAGGTAACAAAAGCAAAAATGAACAAGTGGGGCTATATCAAGCAAAAACCCTTCTGTACAGAAAAGGACACTATCAGCAGAACAAAAAGGCACCCTAAAGTATGGGAGAATATTCATAAATGACATATTTGATAAGGGGTTGACATCCAAAATATACAAAGAGCTCAGGAACCTGAAAAAACAAAAGCAAATAATCCAATTAAAAAATGGGCAGAGGATCTGAACAGACACTTCTCCAAAGAAGAAATCCAGATGCCCAACAGGCACATGAAAAGATCCTCCACATCACTAGTCATCAGAGAAATGCAAATTAAAATCACAAAGAGATATCACCTCACACCAGTCAGGACGGCCACCATCCAAAAGACAAACAACAACAAATGTTGGCAAGGATGTGGAGAAAGGGGAACCCTCCTACACTGCAGGTGGGAATGCAAAGTAGTTTAACCATTGTGAAAAGCAGTATGGAGGTTCCTCAAAAAACTCAAAATAGAAATAGCATTTGACCCAGGAATTCCACTCCTAGGAATTTACCCTAAGAATGCAGCAGCCCAGTTTGAAAAAGACAGATGCACCCCTATGTTTATCGCAGCACTATTTACAATAGCCAAGAAATGGAAGCAACCTAAGTGTCCATCAGTAGATGAATGGATAAAGAAGATGTGGTACATATACACAATGGAGTATTATTCAGCCATAATAAGAAAACAAATCCTACCATTTGCAACAACATGGATGGAGCTAGAGGGTATTATGCTCAGTGAAATAATCCAGGCAGAGAAAGACAAGTATCAAATGATTTCACTCATCTGTGGAGTATAAGAACAAAGAAAAACCAAAGGAACAAAACAGCAGCAGACTCACAGAACCCAAGAATCGACTAACAGTTACCAACGGGCAAGGGACTGGGGAGGATGGGTGGGAAGGGAGGGATAAGGGGAAAAAAGGCATTCCAATTAGCACACATAATGTAGTGGGGAGGGCATGGGGAAGGCCATATTGCACATAGAAGACAAGTAGTGATTCTATAGCATCTTACTGCACTGATGGACAGTGACTGTAATGGGGTATGTGGTGGGGACTTGATAATGGGGGGAATCTCGTAACCACAATGTTGGTCATGTAATTGTATATCCATGATACCAAAAAAAAAAAAAAAAGAAAGGAAGACATAATGAAGCTGCTCAGCATGTACAAGTATGAAAAGATCTCCCAGAAACACTAAGTAAACGTCAGAGGCAAAACAGAGCAGATGGTATGAAAAAAAAGAAAGAAAAGACTAGGAACAACAAATGCTGGTGAGGATGCGGAGAAAGGGGAAACCTCCTACACTGCTGGTGGATTGTAAACTAGTTCAACCATTTTAGAAAGCAGTATGGAGGTTCCTCAAAAAACTC
Organism: Smutsia gigantea; assembly: GCA_032199065.1. Classification (NCBI taxonomy): domain Eukaryota; kingdom Metazoa; phylum Chordata; class Mammalia; order Pholidota; family Manidae; genus Smutsia; species Smutsia gigantea. Next base: position 31,923 of record JAVSCE010002600.1, read on the forward strand.
AAAGTAGAAATAGCATTTGACCCAGGAATTCCACTCCTAGGAATTTACCCTAAGAATGCAGCAGCCCAGTTTCAAGAAGACATATGTACCCCTATGTTCATTGTAGCACTATTTACAATAGCCCAGATATGGAAGCAACCTAAGTGTCCATCAGTAAATGAATGGATAAAGAAGATGTGGTACATATACACAATGGAAAATTATTCAGCCATAATAAGAAAAGAAATCCTACCATTTGCAACAACATGGATGGAGCTAGAGGGTATTATGCTCAGTAAAATAAGCCAGGCAGAGAAAGATAAGTATCAAATGATTTCACTCATATGTGGAGTATAAGAACAAAGCAAAACTGAAGGAACAACGCAGCAGCAGATTCACAGACTCTGAGAAGGGACTAGTTGTTACCAAAGGGGATGGGTTGGGGATTAAGAGGCACTATAATTCACAATCGCAGTATAGGTAGGTCACAGGGAAGGCAGTACAGCATGGAGAAAACAAGTAATGACTCTGTAGCATCTCACTGTGCTGATGGACAGTTACTGCAGTGGTGGGGGTGAGGACTTGATAAATGTTGTTCATGTGAAACCTTCAAATGATTGTGTATCAATGATGCTTTATTAAAAGAAAAGTAAGAAAATGAACAATAGCAATAAATACCTCTTAGCTCCCTACCAGCTGTGAGGACTTTTGAAAAAGCTTTAAAAAATCCATTTAAAAATCCTTTTTATACTACTTACTCTATGTTATCAGGAAAAAGGAAGTCTTTTCCATTACACTGGTGTCCAGCTTCCTGTTGTATATTCTCTTAATAATGCTCTGTTTTCAATATAAATGTTTGCGTTAAAGTAACAAGTGTTCAGAAACCTGTTCTTGTCACAGAAGGAAAAAAATTAGTACATCTCCTTGTTTTAATTTACATCTCTTTGGTCTCTGGTGAGAACATTTTCCATGTTTCTTAATTCGTTTAATTTCATCCTTTGTGAATTATATGTCCCCTGCTCCCCTCTGTTCCTTCATTCTTTAGAACCTTTATGATTCTGACATTGACTTGTATGGAATCTTTATGGAACTAAGTTCAGAATCTGGTGTTTAAAACCAAGTGAAGTGTGTTTAGAGAAGAATCAATAGTATTCAGGCTGAAGTTACTGTTTATGGTAATTCAGTTTGACCCAGTTATCAATTTTTCTTTCTTTTTTATTTTTTTGATAAAAAACAAGAAATCTTGAAGTCATTCTAAACTTCTCCCTTTCTTTCTTCATCTCCTCCCTCAAGACAATCAGACACCTGTGGTTTATCCCTCTATAAACCTTGAATCCCGCTTATCATCTAATTCTGGTACCAACACCCTAATGCAGTCTTTGTAGGAAACATTATTTTATCTGTCAGAAATCCCCTTTCTTGTGGGAACTACCTCTCCTCCATTCTCTTCACATGCTTCCTGCTGGAGATGGCATACTCATATTTGACCTTGGCCATCTCTTTATGGTTGATTGGTCTAGGGTCAGTCATCTGGCCCAAATTGGGCCAATGAATTTCTTTTTTTTTGGTATATATTTAGGACCAAGAAAATGAGATTAATCTCTCTTCAGCAACTGTAGATAGTTAATGTAAAACACAGATGATGTTGTTGACCATATATGCTGCCACATGGATTGGAGAGCAGAGAAAGCCAGATCAGAGCAAGAAAAGAAAATTAATTCAATATGCAGAGAACAGTAATGAGATAAAGAGGGAAGCTCTACAGTACTTAGCTTCCTTGAAGAACAGTTTGTTGAACTCCAATTCAGTTTGTATAATCTGTGAGTTACTTTAGGATCCTTCCAAGACATTCTCTTTAACAGGGATATATTCATTTGCAAGAAATTAACAAATTAACATGTTTAACCATATTGGGATTTATTTTTCTCCTGTAAAAAGATGCTTAGAGTTAGGCATTCCAGGGGAAGAACAGCTGTTCCAGGTTACAAAATATAATAAAGACCAGATTCCTCTGTCTTCCTGTTCTACCATCCTTAGTATGAGGCAAGATAGTGGTTGTACCTCCCAAACAGAGTCTGCTTTCTTATCAAGAAGAGAAGGAAAGGACAAAGGACAAAGTGCTGATGACGTGAACATATCAGCCACCACCTCTGGAAGGCTAACTCTGAAACATTCTTTTATTCTCTCATTGGCCAGAACTGAGTCATATGGCTATCCTAATAACAGATTATCCCCATTTGCGCTCTGGAAAGGTAAGAATTTCTAGCTACTACATACACTGCTGCCCCATACGAAACTGAGATTCTCTTAGTATGGAAGACAGAGCTATGAATATTGGATAGGCAACTAGCAGTGTGTTCCATGTTCATTTTTGCTTATGTGTTTGCATTAGGTTTTGATCACTTGCAATCAGATAAGTTTTGACTAATACAGTCCTCATTATCTCTCTCCTGAATTACTGTATTGGGATCCCCACCAGTCTTCCCACCACCAACTTCCACTTTGCTTGGATTGATAATGCAAATGCAACAAGCCTTTCTGGGCCTGGCTATTCTATTGCCTAATACAGAGGATGGCAACCTTTTACTGTAAAGGATCAGATAGTAGAAAATTTAGGCTTTGTGGGCCAAGAAGAAAAATTAAGGATATTGTGTAGGTGTATAGCAGAAAATTTAGGCTTTGTGGGCCAAGAAGAAAAATTAAGGATATTGTGTAGGTGTATATATACAATAGAGAATATAAATTTCCACAAACTTTTTACTGACAAAATTCAAAATATAAGAATAATAACTGACTGTGAGGACAGGTCTACTCATGAGGAGCAGAATTCTTTTTTGAGGGCAGATAACATTTCACTTAATTGGGCTTCAAAAATTAGTGGTCTCTATCATAAAATAGATAACAAGTGTTGATCTGTAACATGGGCCTAACAAAAATAGATAGCAAGCCAGATTTGGCCTGTGGTTTGTAGTTGGCCAACCCACAGCCCAAAACTTGAAGTCTATATTCTAAAGCTTGGTATTAAAAGGGTTTCCAAGATTTGGCTACTTACTATCTTTCCATCCGTATTTCTCAATGCTTCTATTCACATACTGCACTAGTTAAACTAAATACTTACCATTCACTATAAACCACCTACATTTTTCCAAGTCCACTCCTTTGCTCATGCTATTCCATTCATGATTTGTGAACATCACAATAGTTCAAGTCGCTGTTCAAATGGCAGCCCTTCTTGAGGTTCTTCCTGAACCTGCAACTGGTATTGATCCTTTCTTTTTTGAATCCTCATAGAACAGGTATTGCCTGTTTCTGCTCACTTGTACATGATTTATTTCTTATACTAGACTCTGATCCTTGAGCACAAGCATCATGTCTAGTTCGTGATGTCTTCTTCAGGAAATAGCATGAACAGACATTCAACCAAGAGCTGTTGAATTTATGATGGAATACTGAGGGAGAATGATTCATATTAGGGGAGACAGCCCACCCTCTGGGATTCCATAGAAAAACTGTGTGGTAAAACTCCTACCTTACTGCTCCAGCAATTCTTTAGTCTCAGTGCTTTCCTTTCTTGTCTTTTGTCGGATAAGCGAGTGATATTAATTCTCATAGTTTATACTCACCATTTGATTAATTTTATCTGTTAGAGAAACAGAGCTCATGCCAGTAGTTAGATGGAAGGAATTCAATATAGGGAGATAGTTACAAATAGGTTGAAAGTAAAACAGGGGATGGGGAAGCAACTCACAAATTAGCAGGAATCCACTACCCCTAGGACCAGAGAATCAGAGGAGGAGGTGGTGCTCACACAGCCCATAAGCTGGGAACATTCAGTGGCAACTGAAACCATAGAGGGAAAGATTGCTCTGTGGTTGCTGAGGTAGGAAGGAAGGGATTTTGGTGAGACCTGGAATCATGGAAAAACACAGCCAATATTGGAGATGTTGTCTGAAGCAGAGATCCTCCAACATTGCTGCTACTAGCCAAAAGTAGCCAGGTTAGGGACTTTTTGAAATAAAATTTGCACAAGCCAATCCTCTGTAAGATAGAGCAAAGTAGAGGAAGAACAAGAAATACATTTAAGACTAGCACGATTAATAATGGCTGAAATTTACCAAGATGTTCCCAAGTCTATTAGGATTTTTAAAAAATCTAACCTCAAAATTATAAAACTTTAACAACAAAAATAGAAGTGTCAGGGCTAAATAGATTTTCTTATCCTATTTGCCATTGATTGGTATAATAATATAGGTTCCATTTTAAATTTGCTTCATCTTTGGACTATGTTTTATGTTTTTCTGGAGATTCTAATAGCTTTTCTTTATTTTTTGTCGAGTTAAGAAACTACTGTCTTCTTCTTTTACCAATAAGATCTTTTATCTTCATAAACATGTTATCATTTGAATGGAATTCATTCCATTTTAACTCAACTTTTTATATAATTTTAACAATTTAATTTTAGGCCTACTGTACAACTGAATCTTGATATTTTTTTTATTGTATTTTTATATTAGTCAGCTGTTCCTTCCCATATCCTCCTCTCTTTTCTGGATTCCTTTGTAATTTTGCTGTAATATATATTTGAATTCAGTTATATATATTTTTTCAAGAAGAGTATATAGGAGATAAAGTTTCTGAATTTATTGCATATACAAAAGAGCAGCCCATAAGAAGTTTGATATTAGAGCTTGTTTTCTGAGGAAAATATATAATTAAAATGGGGAGGGGGTTAGCTAACAAGACTTCTCCCACCCAAATACCGAAATAGGGAGCCTAGGGCATGAACTCTCCTAGACAGTTTCTTCCATTTATTCTCAGGATGTATTTTGAAGTAGCAGGGTAGCAAGCAGCTGCCTGTGGAGAGAGAGGATACTAAGTAAGTAGTGCAGCTGTTCTGTAGACAGTGTTTCAATTAGTATCTTGATCTCTGGTCCCCCTCTGAGATGCTCTCTGCTCCTGCTTGCTCCAATTTAGGAAGTCCTGTCTCAGGAATTCTATTTTTACCTTCATTTTAGCCTTTTCTGTACCTATTCTGGGCTGTAGGTTTTTTGGTGTTTAAAAATGATATAGTATTAGACACGGCCTTTGTCAGTAGTCAGAATCGGCTTGGCTAGAAAGTAACCGTAGAATCTTAATGGCTTACAAAACAAAGGTTTATTTCTTGCTTGTTCTGATGAGTCTAGTCCAACTCTACAGGTTAGCCGTTCTCTCTGTGGATGACTAAACAATTCCAGCTATGTCCAATGAGTCTCAACATTCACTTACAGGGGGAGGAGGAACATGGCAAACGTACACTCCCTCTTTTACACTTGGGTTTGAAAATTACATATCTCACTTCCTTTCATAGCTCATTAATCAATCCTGGTCACATGATCCCACCTAACTGCAAAGAATTGCTGGGGAATGTAAGGGACCACATGGATGTTTAGTGAGCAATAAATGTGTCTTGCACAGATATATGCAAAATAATATGTATAACATATATGTAACTTTGATGCATAATAAATACCAGCAAATGTATTACCTAACCAAATAACTAGAACATTAATAGCACTATTGACCCTGTCTGTTTTGGGTATTGTAGGAATTTGTCATAAACTGGATTTTATTTATTTGTTTGTGGTACACATTCAATGAGATTTTTGTATGGGAAAATTGTCAAAATGTGTGCTCATTTAATATAGTAAGCAAAGACTTCAGACTTACATTTTAAAAAAGCCAGTGCTGGATGAAGAATGAATCCACATTGGCCAGGGGCAAATAGAAATGAGTAATCTACTTAGAAGGTTATTTCAGTTGTACAAATGAAAAGATGGTAGTGGCCTGGACTGCAGAGGTAGCAGTAGAGATGAGAAGTGGACAAATGAGATTCTAGATAGATAGACGTGTTATTTATTGATGTTAGGTGAAAAAATATATCAGGAAGGAGGGAATGGGCTGATTCCAGGTTTGATGCAGGAAATGTACAAGATAATCCTGGGACATCCTCTCCTCCAGAAAGCAAGGAAACTATCAGAGACTAGTAAGGTTTGTCAAAAAGATGAAAAGACAGAGGAGCCAACCTAAAGGAACTCTCACTGGTCAAAAATGGGGTAATTTAAACATAAAAAACAATGAGTAATATGGATTGAAACCTGAGCCCACAACTGACCCTAAAAAAAACCTCCAAAACCTACTGGTCTCATTTGGAGATGGTAGGGCAGTCATTATTCTGAAAACTGGTAGACAAAGAGAAATAATCAAGCACATCAAATGAAATATTAGACCTCCCTAATAATAGATTTAGGTAAAGAATCTCATTTTCTGCTAAAACCATTAGGTGAATGGTTGTTGGGAAAATTTATAAGCAGTACCTGAACCTACTCATCAGTCCTATTATCATCATTGAAAGTGGAACCACAAGTTAATATGTGCCTCCTGATATGATGCAATGAGAAGTACACAGAACTACTATGAAATGTTCTTGCTAAAGAAAATGAATCTGAGTCTAATCAAGCCTCCAGATGTAATTACCAATTTATAGGGAATCACTAGGTATAGGTGAATATATGAATGATACCACAAAGATCCAGTCAGTTAAATGTAAAATGTGGGAAATTCTACAGGACAAATGACCTGGTTTCTTTAGCAAGTGAGTGGCATAAAAGTGGGGAAGGAAAAGTGTTTTAGATTAAAGGAGACTTAGGAGACATATCAACCAAATCAATGTATGGATGTTGCTTGGAATGAATTCTCCAAACAACTGCAGAAAGACTTTTTTGTGACAAGGGGAAAATTGAACAAAGACTGGGTATTAGATGATATTAAAAAATTATTAATTAATTTTGTTAGGTGTGATAATGCACCGTATCTATAGAGATATATATTGAAACTATATGCTGTCTAGGATATTCTTTCAAAGCTCAAGGAAAAAGAAAGAAAAAGGTGTGGAGCATAAATAAAACAAGAATGGCAAAAGTTGAGAATTATACAAGTTTGCTGGTAATGGTACCTGGGAATTATTATATAATTTTCTGTAAAAATAAAAGTAGGGAGTGAGCAGATATATAAATACATAAAATACAACTGAGAGATCACATAAGATGAGATTTGATCATTGGATTTAATAACATGATAAACATTGATGGATCTTGAACAAAGACATTTTGGTGGAGTGATGGTAGGGGGAAGCTTAATTGGAATGTGTTTAAGAGAATGAAAATATAATATAGTCTATTATATAAAAGCATTTTGGAAACAAGTTGAACAATTTGTAAGAGGTGGTAATAACATTGTGGCTACATAAGAAAAATTTCTGGCTTTTTTAGAAATACATATGAATATTTAGAGTTGAAATGTCATACTATCAGATATTTGCTCGAAAATACTACATCAACAAAAAGAAAGAAAACATGGATAAGATGAAGCAGATTGGCAAATGTTCATAAAATTGTACACTATTTGAAATGGGTACAGGATTCACTATAGTATTCTCTCAATTTTTATGTATGTTTGTAAATTTTATAATAAAAAGAATTTTAAAAATAGGATGGAGAAGGAGTGGAGATAGCATATATAGACAAGTATTTTTAGAAATTTTCTGCACAGGTGAGTAAAAAATATTAGGAGTAGCTGGTGGCAGAAGTGAAAACAAGAGGGAATTTCAGCATACTGATGGAATGATCCAGGACAGAAAGGAAAATTTATGATATAGGAGAGAGGGGGCAGCATTTCTGAAGTGGTATTTTTGAGTAAATGCCAGAAAATGGGATTATTGTGCAAGTGGAGGGATTGGCTTTAGATGGGAACATGGATAATTCATTCATGATAACAGAAAAACAATATTTTTAGGTGAAGATGCTGGCAAGTGAGATGTGATGGTGGGATTGTATGGAAGTTGTCTTTTGAAGTTGACAGCAAAGCCATTATCTGAGAGTGAGGATAGTAGAGAATGTATTGCTGTTTTGATAGGAAGGTTTAGAAAACTAGAGCTAGAGAAAGAAAGAGAGATGCCACTGTTGGGCAGAGAGCTCTGTCCAGCCCGAATTCTGTACTTACAGCAGTTATCAAAGCTAGTGCTGGATTACTAAAAGAAGACAAAGTAGAATTTAGGAGAAATTCAAGACATAGATTTAAATTCCTGTACAAACTGAAGCTCCCCCTACACTAAATTTGTTGGGGTCAATGATTATGTTCATCTCATTTTGCTCAACAGAAATAAGGCTTGACTGATGTATAGTTGGCACTCTTGGAATGTTTGTTTAATTAGTGAATTTAGGAATAAATGGAAGTAACATAGTAAAATATAAATAACATGAGCTCTGGGGATGTTCACCAGGCTAATGTCTACTTACCCATCTTATTAGCTTAATTGTGATTTCTTCAGAGAGACCTACCCTGAACAATGTCTAAAATAAAAGAAACTCGATAAATTTGTATTTTTAGCAAGTTTCCAGGTGATGTTGCTGCTCCTACTCTACATCAGTGCTTCTTAACTATGTGAGACTTAACTTTTTTTATTGCACAGAATGCTTTTTTTGTAAAATTCAATAAAAACTAGAAAAACAACCACTATGGTAAACAGTATGGAAGTTTCTCAAAAATTAAAAATAGAACTACCATATCATCCGGCAATTCCACTTCTGGATATTTATCTAAAGAAAACAAAAACACTAATTTGAAAAGATATATGCACGCCATGTTCACTGAAGTATTATTTACAATAGCCAAGACATTGAAACAACTTAAGTGTCCACTGTCAGATGAATGGATAAAGAAAATGTGATGTATGGATACCGTGGAATATCATTCAGCCACAAAAAAAAAAAAAGAAATCTTGTCATTTGGGACAACATGGATGGACCTGAAGGGCATTATGCTAAGTGAAATAAGTCAGTAAGAGAAAGACAAATCTGTATGACCTTACTAATAGATAAAATCTAAAAACAAAAATCAAGCCAAATCTCCCTCACAAAGGAAACTATATTCATAGAGATAGAGAACAGATTGGTAGTTCAGAGGCAGGGGTGGGGAAAAATGGGTGAAGTGGGTCAAAAGGTATAAATTTCCAATTATAAAATAAATAAGTCATATTTCAATAAATAATAAAAAAATGTCATGGGGCTGTAATGTACAGCATTCAGATTATAATTAATAATACGGCATTGTATATTTGAAAGTTGCTAAGAGAGTTGATTTCAAAAGTTCTCATCACAAGAAAAAAATGTAACTATGTAGGGTGACAGATTTTAGCTAGACTTACCAGGGTGATCATTTTGCAATATATACAAGTATTGAACCATTACATTGTATACCTAAAACTAATATAATGTTATATGTCAAATGTACCTCAATTAAAAAAGAAAAAAACTAGAAAAAGAAATAACACAAAGATACATGAAATTTTTTAAAAGTAGATTCACAGACACACTTATTCTGACAAATTATTATGTAAGTTTTTAAGAGCTTGCTCTCAGTTTCTTTTTTTAAAATTTATTTTGGTATCATTAATCTACAATTACATGTGCAATATTATGGTTATTAAACAACCCCCTTCATCAGGTCCCCCCACCAACCCCATTACAGTCACTGCCCATCAGCGTAGTGAGATGCTATAGAATCACTACTTGTCTTCTCTGAGTTGTACAGCCCTCCCCATGCCCGCCCCAACATTACATCTGCTAATCATAATGCCCCCTTTTCCCCCTTATCCCTCCCTTCCCACCCATCTTCCCCAGTCCCTTTCCCTTTGGTACTATTAGTCCGTTCTTGGGTTCTGTGAGTCTGCTGCTGTTTTGTTCCTTCAGTTTTTTTCTTTGTTCTTATACTCCACATATGAGTGAAATCATTTGATACTGTCTTTTTCGGCTTGGCTTATTTCACTGAGCATAATACCCTCTAGCTCCATCCATGTTGTTGCAAATGGTAGGATTTGTTTTCTTCTTATGGCTGAATAATATTCCATTGTGTATTTGTACCACATCTTCTTTTATCCATTCATCTACTGATGGACACTTAGGTTGCTTCCATTTCTTGGCTATTGTAAATAGTGCTGCAATAAACATAGGGGTGCATCTGTCTTTTCAAACTGGGCTGCTGCATTCTTAGGGTAAATTCCTAGGAGTGGAATTCCTGGGTCAAATGGTATTTCTATTTTGAGTTTTTTGAGGAACCTCTATACTGCTTTCCACAGTGGTTGAACTAATTTGCAATCCCACCAGCAGTGTAGGAGGGTTCCCTTTTCTCCACATCCTCGCCAACATTTGTTGTTGTTTGTGTTTTGGATTTTGGCCATCCTCTGGTGTGAGGTGATATCTCATTGCATTTCTCTGATGATTAGCGATGTGGAGAATCTTTTCATGTGCCTGTTGGCCATCTGAATTTCTTCTTTAGAGAAGTGTCTATTCATGTCCTCTGCCCATTTCTTAATTGGATTATTTGCTTTTTGTTTGTTAAGGTGCATGAGTTCTTTATATGTTTTGGATGTCAACCCTTTATCAGATATGTCATTTATGAATATATTCTCCCATACTGTAGGATGTCTTTTTGTTCTACTGATGGTGTCCTTTGCTGTACAGAAGCTTTTCAGCTTGATATAGTCCCACTTGTTCATTTTTGCTTTTGTTTCCCTTGCCCGGGGAGATATGTTCATGAAGAAGTTGCTCATGTTTATGTCCAAGAGATTTTTGCCTATGTTTTTTTCTAAGAGTTTTATGGTTTCATGACTTACATTCAGGTCTTTGATCCACCTTGAGTTTACCTTTGTGTATGGGGCTAGACAGTAGTCCAGTTTCATTCTCTTACATGTAGCTGTCCAGTTTTTCCAAGACCAGCTGCTGAAGAGGCTGTTATCTCCCCATTGTATATCCAAGGCTCCTTTATCAAATATTAATTGACTGAATATGTTTGAGTTAATGTTTGGATTTTCTATTCTGTTCCACTGGTCTGTGGGTCTGTTTTTGTGCCAGTACCAAATTATCTTGATTACTGTGGCTTTGTAGTAGAGCTTGAAGTCAGGGAGCGTAACTCCCCCTGTTTTATTCCTGCTTTGGCTATTCGGGGTTTTTCGTGGTTCCATATGAATTTTAGAATTATTTGTTCCAGTTCATTGAAGAAAGCTGTTTGTAGTTTGATAGGGATTGCATTGAATCTGTAGATTGCTTTAGGTAGTATAGCCATTTTGACAATATTTATTCTATCTAGCCAAGAGCATGAGATGCATTTCAGTTTGTTAGTGTCCTCTTTAATTTCTCTTAGGAGTGCCTTGTAGTTTTCAGAGTACAGGTCTTTCACTTCCTTCCTTAGGTTTATTCCTAGGTATTTTATTCTTTTTGATGCAATTGTGAATGGAATTGTTGTTCTGATTTCTCTTTCTGTTAGTTCATTGTTAGTGTATAGAAAAGCAACAGGTTTCTGTGTGTTAATTTTGTATGCTGCAACTTTGCTGAATTCAGATATTAGTTCTAGTAGTTTTGGAGTGGAGTCTTTAGGGTTTTAAATGTACAATATCATGTTATCTGCAAATAGTGACAATTTGACTTCTTCTTTACCAATCTGGATGCCTTGTATGTCTTTGTTTTGTCTGATTGCCGTGGCTAGGACCTCCAGTACTATGTTGAATAACAGTGGAGAGAGTGGGCATCCCTGTCTTGTTCCCGATCTTAGATGAAAAGCTTTCAGCTTCTCGCTGTTAAGTATGATGTTAGCTGTGGGTTTGTCATATATGGCCTTTATGATGTTGAGGTACTTGCCGTCTATACCCATTTTGTTGAGAGTTTTAATCATGAATGGATGCTGAATTTTGTCAAATGCTTTTTCAGCATCTATGGAGATGATCATGTGGTTTTTGTTCTTCTTTTTGTTGATGTGGTGGATGATGTTGATGGATTTTCGAATGTTGTACCATCCTTGCATCCCTGGGATGAATCCCACTTGATCATGGTGTATGATCCTCTTGATGTATTTTTGAATTCGGTTTGCTAATATTTTGTTGAGGATTTTTGCATCTACCATCATCAGGGATATTGGTCTGTAATTTTCTTGTTTGGTGAGGTCTTTGCCCGGTTTTGGTATTAGAGTGATGCTGGCTTCATAGAATGAGTTTGGAAGTATTCCCTCCTCTTCTACTTTTTGGAAAACTTTATGGAGAATGGGTGTTATTTCTTCTCTATATGTCTGGTAGAATTCAGAGGTGAATCCATCAGGTCCGGGGGTTTTGTTCTTGGGTAGTTTTTTGATTACCGATTCAATTTTGTTGCTGGTGATTGCTCTGTTTAGTTTTTCTGTTTCTTGCTTGGTCAGTCTTGGGAGGTTATATTTTTCTAAGAAGTTGTCCATTTCTTCTATGTTACCAGTTTGTTAGCATATAGATTCTCATAATATTTTCTTATAATTCTTTGTATTTCTGTGGGGTCCGTCGTGATTTTTCCTTTCTCATTTCTGATTGTGTTTATGTGTGTAGATTCTCTTTTTCTCTTAATGAGTCTGGCTAGGGGTTTATCTATTTTATTATTTTTTCAAAGAACCAGCTCTTAGTTTCATTGATTTTTTTCTATTGTTTTATTCTTCTCAATTTTATTTATTTCTTCTCTGATCTTTATTATGTCCCTCCTTCTGTTGACCTTGGGCCTCATTTGTTCTTCTTTTTCCAATTTCAGTAATTGTGTCTTTAGACTATTCATTTGGGAATGTTCTTCCTTCTTTAAATAGGCCTGGATTGCAATATACTTTCCTCTTAGAACTGCCTTTGCTGCGTCCCACAGAAGTTGTGGCTTTGTGTTGTTGTTGTCATTAGTCTCCATATATTCTTTGATTTCTGTTTTGATTTGGTCGTTAACCCATTGATTAAATAGGAGAATGTTGTTAAGTCTCCATGTATTTGTGAGCCTTTTTGATTTCTTTATAGTATTTATTTCTAGTTTTATACTTTGGTGATCTGAGAAGTTGGTTGGTAGGATTTCAATATTTTTGAATTTACTAAGGTTCTTTTTGTGGACTAGTATGTGGTCTATTCTGGAAAATGTTCCATGTGCACTTGAGAAGAATGTGTATCCTGTTGCTTTTGGGTGTAGAGTTCTGTAGATGTCTGTTAGGTCCTTCTGTTCTAGTGTGTTGTTCAGTGCCTCTGTGTCTTTACTTATTTTCTGTCTGGTTGATCTGTCCTTTGGAGTGAGTGGTGTGTTGAAGTCTCCTAAAATGAATGCATTGCTGTCTATTTCCTCCTTTAATTCTGTTAGTATTTGTTTCACATATGCTGTCGCTCCTGTGTTGGGTGCGTATATATTTATAATGGTTATATCTTCTTGTTGGACTGACCCCTTTATCATTATGTAATGCCCTTCTTTATCTCTTGCTACTTTCTTCGTTTTGAAGACTACTTTGTCTGATACAAATATTGCAACACCTGCTTTTTTCTCTTTGTTTGCATGAAATATCTTTTTCCATCCCTTCACTTTTAGTCTGTGTATATCTTTGAGTTTGGGGTGACTCTCTTGTAAGGAGCATATAGATGGGTCTTGCTTTTTACTCCATTCTGTTACTCTGTGTCTTTTGATTGGTGCATTCAGTCCATTTACATTTAGGGTGATTAATGATAGATAGATATGTACTTATTGCCATTGATGGCTTTAGATTCGTGGTTACCAAAGGTTCAACGGTTGCTTCTTTACTATTTAACAATCTAACTTAAGTTTCTTGTTAAGTTATTGTAAACACCATCTGATGTTTCTTTATTTCTCTCCCTTCTTATTCCTCCTCCTCCATTCTTTATATAGTAGGTGTTTTATTCTTTGCCTTTAGTTAGTATTTGGATGGTCTGCTTTCTTTGCTATGATTTTACTTTCTCTGGTGACATCTTTTTAGCCTTAGGGGTGCTTCCCTCTAGAGCAGTCCGTTTAAGAAATCCTGGAGTGGTGGTTTATGAGAGGCAAACTCTCTCAACTTTCCTTTGTCTGGAAATTGTCTAATCCCTCCATCATATTTAAATGATAATCATGCTGGATACAATATTCTTGGTTCGAGGCCCTTCTGTTTCACAACGTTAAATATATCATGCCATTCTGTTCTGGCCTATAAGGTTTCTGTTGAGAAGTCTGATGATAGTCTGATGGGTTTTCCTTTGTAGGTGATCTTTTTCTCTCTCTAGCCGCCTTTAATACTCTGTGTTTATCCTTGATCTTTGCCATCTTAATTAGTATGTGTCTTGGTGTTGTCTGTCTTGGGTCCCTTGTGTTGGGAGATCTGTGGGCTTCCGTGGACTGTGAGAGTATTTCCTTCCACAGTGTGGGAAAGTTTTCAGCAATTATTTCTTCAAAGACACTTCTATCCCTTTTTCTCCCTCTTCTTCCTCTGGTACTCTTATAATGCGAATATTCTTCCTTTTAGATTGGTCACACAGTTCTCTTAATATTCTTTCATTCCTAGAAATCCTTTTATCTCTCTGTGCCTCAGCTTCTCTGTATTCCTGGTCTCTGATTTCTATTCCATTAACAGTCTCTTGCATCTCATCCAGTCTGCTGTTAAGCCCATCGATCGCTTGTCGGATTTCTGCATTGTCTTTCCTCACTTCCCTCACTTCCTCCCTCAGCTCTTGCACATTTCTCTGTAGATCCATCAGCATGGTTATGACTTTTATTCTGAATTCTTTTTCAGGAAGACTGTGCATTTCCATCCCTTCAGGCTCCCTCTCTGGGGTTGTCTGGTTGATCTTAGTCTGGACCATATTCCTCTGTCTTTTCATGGATATAGAAGTGGTCGCTGGTAGTTGCCACATATGTCAGCTGGGCTCTTTAAGACTTTAAAAAGAGAAAAAAAAAAGAAAAAGAAAGAAAGAAAAAAAAGAAAGGAAAGAAAAGAAAAAACAAAAAACAAAGGAAAAAACAAAAACAAGGCAAAACAAACAAACAAACAAAAACGCCCACCAGGAGTCGATTCTGTGGGGATGTTGTAGGTGGCGCTATTGCCCCACTATTCCGCACCCATAGCTGCGCCGCTCCACAGTGCCCTTAATAGCTCTGGCCGGGGTGGGAACGAATGGGAGGCTCTTGATCTCTTTGGGAGGTCAATGTGAGGCCACCCTTTCCCAGTCGCCAGCTAAGGGTTCCGAAACTCCCCAGGACTCCCAGCCTGCTAGACTGAGTGTGCCAGGGCGATCCGGCTCCTCCGCTGAGCTCCTGTCTCTTTAAGACCGCTGAAGAAAGTGCGCGCTTTTTTTTTTCCTTCCCGAGAGCCGGCTGCAAGCACCCTGGCACGTTCCCCGCTCAGATCTTGCACCCACTGTCTCTCCAATCTCCACTACACCGCGCTATGTGTGTCAGTGTTCCATGCGTAGATCACTGGGGCTTGTTATTTTGCGGGGTGTACCTCCACTCCCTCCCAGCTCTGAATCCTCTCCTCCAGCTGGTGCGCTGGGGTGGGTCAGTTCTCGGGTCCCGCCGGGTCGCAGCTCCGTATCTTACCCGCCTCTTGGGGTGCCGAGTCCTCTCGGGTGTAGCTGCATGCTGTGCACCTTCCTGTGTATTCTGGTCTCTCTTTTTTTTGGAATAGTTGTATTTGCTGTATTTTCGTAGATAAATATAGTGTTGGGCAGACATTTCTGCCGCCCTGCTAATGCCACCATCTTCCCGGAAGTCTTCCCTTTAAGTGTAATTTTAGATAATGAGAAATATTACTTTAAAATTTTTCTGAAGACCAAACATATACAGTCAGTTAATATTTGATAAAGGAGCCTTTGATATACTATGGGGAGATGACAGCCTCCTCAGCAGCTGGTGTTGGAAAAACTGGACAGCTATATGTAAGAGAATGAAACTGGACTACTGTCTAACCCCATACACAAAAGGGAACTCAAAATGGATCAAAGACCTGAATGTAAGTCATAAAACCACAAAAGTCTTAGAAAATCATAGGCAAAAATTTCTTGGACATAAACATGAATGACTTCTTCATGAACATATCTCGCCGGGCAAGAGAAACAAAAGCAAAAATGAACAAGTGGGACTATATCAAGCTGAAGAGCTTCTGTTCAGCAAAGGATACCATCAGTACAACAAAATGACATCCTACAGTATGGGAGAATATATTCATAAATGACGTATCTGATAAGGGGTTGACATCCAAAACGTATAAAGAACTCACGCACCTGAACAAACAAAAAGCAAATAATCCAATTAAGAAATGGGCAGAGGGCATTAACAGATACTTCTCCAAAGAAGAAATTCAGATGGCCAACAGGCACATGAAAAGATGTTCCACATCGCTAATCATCAGAGAAATGCAGATTAAAACCACAATGAGATATCACCTCACAGCAGTAAAAATAGCCACCATGCAAAAGACAAACAACAGCAAATGTTGCCGAGGATGTGGAGAAGGGGAACCCTCCTACACTGTTGGTGGGAATGCAAATTAGTTCAACCATTGTGGAAAGCAGTATGGAGGTTCCTCAAAAAACTCAAAATAGAAATACCATTTGACCCAGGAATTCCACTCCTAGGAATTTACCTGAAGACTGCAGCAGCCCAGTTTGAAAAAGACAGATGCACCCCTATGTTTATCGCAGCACTATTTACAATAGCCATGAAATGGAAGCAACCTAAGTGTGCATCAGTAGATGAATGGATAAAGAAGATGTGGTACATATACACAATGGAATATTATTCAGCCATAAGAAGAAAACAAATCCTATCATTTGCAACAACATGGATGGAACTAGAGGGTATTATGCTCAGTGAAATAAGCCAAGCCGAAAAAGACAAGTATCAAATGATTTCACTCACATGTGGAGTATAAGAACAAAGAAAAAAACTGAAGGAACAAAACAGCCGCAGACTCACAGAAGCCAAGAACGGACTAATAGTTACCAAAGGGAAAGGGACTGTGGAAGATGCGTGGGAAGGGAGGGATATGGGGGAAAAAGGGGCATTATGATTAGCAGATGTAATGTTCGGGGGGCACGGGGAGTGCTGTACAACTCAGAGAAGACAAGTAGTGATTCTATAGCATCTCACTACGCTGATGGACAGTGAGTGTAATGGGGTTGGTGGGGGGGGACCTGATGAAGGGGGTAATTTAATAATCATAATATTGCACATGTAATTGTAGATTAATGATACCAAAAAAAAATTTCTGAAGATTATCTACATACCTTTAAATAACTTTTACATAAGCTTTTATCTTTGTATTTTATTAGCTTGGAACAGTACCTTTTTATCTCCCAATAGTGAAAGATGAGGAAATCCACTTTCTTTACCTGTTTCCCAAGATCTATTAGTTAAATTATTATTTCACATTACCACAGATTATAACATTTATATTGTGCTCTGTGATTATAATGCTTACAGTTATTTTAGGCTCAAGCTGCCATATGTTTGCAACAATGGAATGTCTGAGTTTAAAATGCTTTTAGAAACTATAGGCATCCTCTCTTTAACTTTTCATCTGCTGTCCTTACCTTAAATTTTGGGCTCCATCCTAGAATCCGTTAATCTTTTTAATTCAGTCATATACATATACATATATGAAAAAATGTAACCAGATGTTACAAAGAAGTGCAATTTGGGGACATATTGATTCTGTGGTGTTATATATATATATATTTATACATATATATATATGTGTATATATATATATAAAATCTGCTTAATATTTGCTTATAAATATTTGCTTCTTAGTAATTTTCATTCTTTTATACATATATATATACATAAAACACTACAGAATCAACATGTCCCCAAATTGCACTTCTTTGTAACATCTGGTTACATTTGTTCAGTATTTCTCTTGATGAAAGATTAAACAACTACTTGTCAAGTGTGTGAATAAATGAGTGAATGGAATTATGATTCTTGCTCTTCAGTGTTGTCTAGGTCAGTGAAAGACATCACCACCCACCCAGTTATTTAAGCCACAATTCTGAAGATAATTCCAATTCTTCCCATTGCTCATTTCCCCTATCTGGCTATTCATCAAGTCCTGTAGGTTCTGTATCTTATATTTCTTCAGTCTGTCCCTTCCTCTCTAGCTTTATCACCACAAAGTTCTGACAAGCACCTAATCACTTTTACTTATTCTTTTTGTAAGAGACTCCCTAATGGCTTCTGGTGCCCACTTTTGCTCCTTTTGAATATATCTGTCCAAGACATTTTACTCATAGCTCCAGGCAAGTCTACCATCACCCTTTATGAAAATTATCCCTCCCATACCTCTGTCAAGGGACAGTCCCAGGCAGTCATATTCTGTACCACATGACACCATCTTCGCAATTCCTAGACATTACTGATTGGACCAGAAAGGGACCCCTAACTAATGTGCAGGTTATCCAGCAACTATTCAAGTAATTTGACAGGTAAAGTTTGGCCAATCAGCTTCTCATCTTTAGGCAAATGAATTAGGAAGTAAATGAATTAGAGGAAAGAAATGAAGTTTTAAAAATTGTATGGAGAGGCCAATTAGCAGAGAAGAGGCCATGATCAAGACAAAATTTTGGGTAGACAGAAAATATTGGTAAGCAGAAGTGATTATATAAAGCAATAATAGAAAACAGAAGGTAAATAAGCTGGTTGATTCTGGGAGGAAGAGCAAAAAGACACATGAATTAAAACAGAAATTAAGAGAGAAACTTACTCATGATAACAGAGCATAGAGTAAAATGCTTTACTGCTGAGGGGCCTGGAGATGCTTTCATTTCCAAATTTTCTGAGTCCAGCTATGCTTTCATTCTTGGATTTCCCTGAGATTTCTGTTTCTCTTATTGCCAAGTGTATCCTAATGTATTTAATATAGCTTTAATTTCCATCTGTAGCTGGTGTCCTGCCCAAGACAGCATTTTTGATCCATCAGGTTCTCTAGCACAAGAGGTAGTAGGAATCATCATATTAAGTGATAATGATGGAGGTCTGGTCACATGTAACAGACACAAAATTACAGTGACGTAAACAAGATAGAAGTGTATTTTTGTCTTTCATAATAGCACAGAGGGCAGGGATGGCAGCTCCCCTCTGTGGATTCATCTTGGTACTTTCTACACTGTTGCATTGCTATCCTAGGGTGTTTTCTCATTCTTGTGGTCCAAGGTAGTTCTACCATGACCACTTGCCAAGCAATGGTCTGGATGAAGGGAGGAAAAGAAGAAAGAGAAGACATGCTTTTTCCACTTAAGAATATAATTCAAAAGACATATGAATTAGAAAGTAGGGAATGAATCATTAGAAGCAAGAAATGAAATTTTAAAAATTGTATAGAGAGGTCAATTAGCTCATATCTCATTGGTCAGAGCTTAGTCACTTAGCTACACTTAGCCACAAGGAAGCCTAAGAAGTTTGTCTTTATTCTAGGTGACCCTATGTCCAATAATACAAAAAGGGGAGAATGGATATTGGGGGATAAGTATCTATTTTTTGCCACAATTATAACAAGGAATCCTTCAAGCTGACTTTTAGAAGAGTGATGTGGGCCCCTTTAAATCACTTACGGAGTCTTTCATAGAAGAGTATTGCATGTTAGTATTCCTTAAAGCAAAAGGGTGTGTGTAGATTCTTTAGCCACCTAGAAACAGTTAGAATATCCTCCCTTAGAAGGATTAGCAAATAATTATTGCCTGTGGAAAGGGGAATAATTAGACCCTCTCTATTTTGAGTGTTTAAGAGAGAGAACTGCCATTCCCTAGGATGTGGGCTCCTTGGGAAACATGTTTCCCTGGCAAGTGGCTGTATTGGACCTCAAAATCTATAAGGGCTAAGATCTTCAGTTGTGGGAACTCTGACCTGGGCATCTTTGGCTGGGCTTTGCACTGAGGGAATGGCATGGTCCTCTCTCAAAAACCCTTTGTTGGATTGGAAGGACTTTGTATGTGGTCCGTAGTCTGCTTGGGCTGCCATAACAAAATCCCACAGGCTGGGTGGCTTAAACTACAGAAATTTATGTTCTTATAGTTCTTGAGGCTAAAAGTCTGAGATCAATATTCCTGTCTGTTTGGTTTCTAGTGAAAGCTCTCTTCCTGACTTGTAGATGGCAGTTTTCTTGCTATACAATCGCATGGCCTTCTATGGTGCACATATGCCTGCAGTGAGGGAGAGCAAGTGCTCTCGGGTGCTTATTTTCTTATAAGAAAAATAGTCCTATTGGATGAGGACCCATTTTAGGACTTCATTTAACCTTAATTACTTCCTTAGAGGCCCCATCTCCAAATATAGCCACACTGGGGCTCAGGGCTTCAACATATAAATTTGGGGGGGATACAAACATTCAGTCCATAACATTGTCCCAGGAAGTAATGATGCTAACGGACTAATCTAATTCTAGCTGGACTTGGCTGTGGAAGTTAGACTGATTTTTCCATAGTAGATTACAAAGGTAGCCACTAATTCTTCCCCTTCCTGAATTTACTCCCACTTTTCTTGCAATGTTAGTCCTTTCCCACACTGACTTGCTTTGGGACTTATGATTTACTTTGGCAGTGACACAATTGCCAACCTGACACCAAGAAAGACTTGAAAAGTGCTTTTGTATTGAGGCTTCTTTTTCTTCTGATCCTGGGACCCTACCACTGCTGCCATGTAAAGAAGTTCAAGCTAGCTTGCTGGATGATATGTGACGTAGTTGCTCCCATTGTTACAGACAGTAGCATGCCAAATGCCAGATATGTGAGAAAGGCCATTATAGATTATCTAGCCAGCAGCCAATTCTCAGCTGGCTACAGATGCATTTGCAAGCCGAGCAGTGACCAGCTGAACTAGCCTAGACCATAAGAACCAGCCAGTTAACTCACAGAATTGTCAGCTAAATAAATGGCTGTTTTACGCCACACATTTTGGAGTGGTTTTGTTATATAACAATTTAAAACTGCCATACTTACCTTTTAGAATATATAATAATGCTAGAATTTTTAGATAATTCAGGAGATATGAGACTTCCTGATAAGACAAGAGGGGCCTGAGTGACTAACTAGAAAAAAGAAGAAATTCCATTATGGAGATAGAGGGTATTATGCTCAGTGAAATAAGCCAGACAGAGAACCACAAGCGCCAAATGACTTCATTCATTTGTGGAGTATAACAACAAAGCAAAACTGAAGGAACAAAACAGCAGCAGACACAGACTCTGAGAAGGGACAACTTCTTACCAAAGGGGAGGGGTTGCGGAGATTGGTTGAGGAGGGAGAAGGGAATTAAGAGGCACTATAATTCACAATCACAATATAGGTAGGTCATGGAAAAGGCAGTACAGCACGGAGAAGACAAGTAATGACTCTATAGCATCTCACTATGCTGATGGACAGTGACTGTAATGGGCTGGGTGGGGTACTTGATAATATGGGTGAATGTTGAGACCACAATGTTGCTCACGTGAAACTTGTCTTCTGTGTGCTACACTGTCTTCCCCATGACGCCCCACACACCATGTGTACTACGCATAAGACCTCTCAATCCCCTTCTCCCTCCATCCCCACCCGCCCTCCCCTACCCCTCACCTTTGGTAACCGCTAGTCCCTTCTTTGAGTCTGGGAATCTGCTGCTGTTTTGTTCCTTCAGTTTTGCTTCGTTGTTATATTCCACAAATGAGGGAAATCATTTGCATTTGTCTTTCTCCGCCTGGCTTATTTCACTAAGCATAATATTCTCCAGCTCCATCCATGTTGTTGCAAATGGTAAGATTTGTTTTCTTCTTATGGCTGAATAGTATTCCATTGTGTATATGTATCACATCTTTTTTGTCCATACATCTGCTGATGGTCACTTAGGTTGCTTCCATTTCTTGGCTATTGTAAATAGTGCTGTAATAAACATAGGGGTATATATGCCTTTTGAATCAGAGAACTTGTTTTCTTTGGTTAAATTGCTAGGAGTGGAATTCCTGGGTCAAATGGTGTTTCTATTTTTAGTTTTTTTGAGGAACCACCATATTGTTTTCAACAATGGTTGAACTAATTTACATTCCCACAACAGTGTACGAGGGTTCCCCTTTCTCCACATCCTTGCCAGCATTTGTTGTTCCTAGTCTTTTCGATGTTGGCCATCCTAACTGGTGTGGTGATATCTTATTGTGGTTTTAATTTGCATTTTCCTGATAATTACTGATGTGGAGCATCTTTTCATGTGCCTGTTGGCCATCTGAATTTCTTCTTTGGAGAATTGTCTGTTCATATCTTCCACCCATTTTTTAACTGGGTTATTTGCTTTATGGGTGTTGAGGCATGTGAGTTCTTTATATATTTTGGATGTTAACCCCTTGTTGGATATGTTGTTTATAAATATGTTCTCCCATAGTGTAGGATGCCTTTTTGTTCTGCTGATGGTGTCCTTTGTTGTACAGAAGCTTTTTAGCTTGATGTAGTCCATTTGTTCATTTTTGCTTTTGTTTCTTTGCCTGAGGAGATTCATTCAGGAAAAGGGTGCTCATGTTTATATTCAAGAGATTTTTGCCTATGTTTTTTTCTAAAAGTTTTATGGCTTCATGACTTATATTCAGGTCTTTGATCCATTTTGTTTTACTTTTTTGTGTGGAGTTAGACAATAATTCAGTTTCATTCTCTTACATGTAGCTGTCCAGTTTTGCCAACACCAGCTGTTGAAGAGGCTGTCATTTCCCCATTGTATATCCATGGCTCCTTTATCATATATTAATTGACCATATAAGCTTGGGCTTATATCTGGGCTCTCTATTCTGTTCCAGTGATCTATGGGTCTGTTCTTGTGCCATTACCAAATTGTCTGATTATTGTGGCTTTGTAGTAAAGATTGAGGTTAGGGACCATAATCTCCCCAGCTTTTTTCTTCCTTCTCAGGATTGCTTTGGCTATTCAGGGTCTTTTGTCATTCCATATGAATTTTAGAGCTATTTGCTCTAGTTCGTTGAAGAATGCCATTGGTATTTTGATAGGGTTTGCAATGAATCTGTAGATTGCTTTAGGGAGGATGGCCATTTTGACAATATTAATTCTTCCTATCCATGAGCATGGAATGTATTTTCATTTATTGGTATCTTCTTGAATTTCTGTCTTGAGTGTCTTGTAGTTCCCATTGTATAGGTCTTTCACCTCCTTGGTTAGGTTTATTCCTAGGTATTTTAGTCTTTTTGATGCAGTTGTGAATGGAACTGTTTTCTTGATTTCTCTTTCTGTTAGTTCATCATTAGTGTATAGGAATAAAATGGATTTCTATGTATTAATTTTGTATCCTGCAACTTTGCTGAATTCAGATATTAGTTCTGGTAGTTTTGGAGTGGATTCTTCAGGATTTTTTATGTACAATATCATGTCATCTGCAAACAGTGAGAGTTTAACTTCTTCCTTATCAATCTGGATGCTTTTTATTTATTTGTGTTGTCTGATTGCTGTGGCTAGGACCCCCAGAACTATGCTGAATAAAAGTGGGAGAGTGGGCATCCTTTTCTTGTTCCCAGTCTTAAAGGAAAATCTTTCAGCTTTTTGCTGTTAAGTATGATGTTGGCTGTGGATTTGTGATATCTGGCCCTTATTATGTTGAGGAACTTGCCCTCTATACCTATTTTGTTGAGAGTTTTTATCATGAATGGATGTTGAATTTTGTCGAATGCTTTTTCAGTATGTACGGAAATTATCATTTGCCTTTTGTCCTTCTTTTTGTTGATATGGTGGATGATGTTGATGGATTTTCGAATATTGTACCATCCTTGCATTCTGGAATAAATCCTACTTGATCGTGATTGCTGATCTTTTTGATATATTTTTGAAATCTGTTTGCTAATATTTTGTTTAGTATTTTTCCCTCTATGTTCATCAGGGATATTGGTCTGTAATTTTCTTTTTTTGTGGTGTCTTTGCCTGGTTTTGGTATTAGAGTGATGCTGGCCTCACACAATGAGTTTGGAGGTATTCCATCTTCTGCTCTTTAGAAAACTTTAAGGAGGATGGGTATTAGGTCTTCACTAAATATTTGATTCAATTCAGTGGTGAAGTCATCTGGTCCAGGGGTTTTGTTCTTAGGTAGTTTTTTGATTACCGGTTCAATTTTGTTGTGATAATTAGTCTGTTCAGATATTTTGTTTTTTCCTGGGTCATCCTTGGAAGGTTGTATTTTATATGAATATTCTTATAAAGACTTTTTGAAGGATGGGTTTGAAGAGAAAGGAAGCGGGTGTAGGTGAACCAGTTAGAAAGCTGTTCTATTCCTTGTCAAGTTGGTGAAAGAAGATAAGACTTAATCTGAGGTGGGATGAGCTGCCAGTGGGATAGAAAGAGGAGACAGATTAGAGTGATATAGAAACAACAAGACTTCTTGGTTTATATGTGGGCAGGAGGGGAAGAAAGGAGTCTAGGATGACTTCCAGGTTTCTGGCTGAGGCAGCTGGATGGGTGGAGGTGAGGACCTGGAACAGGGAATACAGGAGTAACAGGTGATAAGCTGTAGAGTACATTGGTTGTGTGTGTAGGCTCTAATGTCTGACAGACCTTAGTTTGAGTCCTGAGTCTGTACTTATTAGCTGTGTCATATTGAGCACTTTATGTAATTTGAGCCTCAGTTTGTTCAACTGTATACTGGAAATAATATAATTTGCTTCTTGTTTGTGTACATATGACTTGAATGCACATTTTCTGGTATCCAGTAGGCACTCTATAATGTTAACTATTATTACTTTTCAGAAAGGGTTCAGAGGAGGCCCACAAAAAATGGGTGAAGCCTTCAGAAAGGCTTCTGGGAAAGAACTCTTGTCACGTCAAAAGAGGAAAAATGCAATGTTGTGGTAGACCAGCTGAAGCCAGCAGGAGAAGGCCAGACAGGGCTGAGCTACAGCCACGTTGCTGAGCAGATGAGTCACTGCCAGTGGCAGACTGGGCTGCCCAGGCCGCAGCTGCCCTGACCGTAGCCAGGATGGACTGGGCTATAACATGATGACTTCATTGTCAGTGGGGAATCGTGCGGATAGGTCCAGAAACCTTTTTTACCCTCCCTTCCCCCCAGATGGAATCCATCACGGCTTCCTCTTTTATAGGACTTTCCACACCCTGTCTTACTTTCTGAAAGCAGCAGGAAACAGTGGAAAGAGACAGAAAAGCCAGAATTTGAGTCCTGTCTATTTTGGTCTCTGATTTGCTGAGTAACCTGGGGCATATCACTTCACCTCAGTCTTATCTGTAACGTGACAATGAGCCAGACCTGCCTGTAGAGTGTGATGTGAAGATTAGGTGACGGCATGTGCTCAATTAAAAAGGCATTCATTAGTACTATTCTACTCATTAGTTGTATATTTTGTCTCTTTCCTGCTCCTGGTCCCTCTCCCTGTAGTTCCTTGAAGACACTGATCAGTTCTAACTCATTTTGGGATCCCCAGCGCTTAGCTTGGCTGGGCACGCAAATGCATGAATAGATGAATGAAAGTATCAATGACTCTGCAGCCTCAGCCAGAGCACCCGGAGTCCCGGGAGCCCCGCCCCCTTCCGCTCTCCTGGCCGCAGCGCGGGGCCACAGGCTGGCCTCTCGCGACCGTTCACTGGCGCGTGCGCGGGAGGCAGCGCGCGGCCCGATGTGGCGAGCGGGTTCTCGGTGCGCGCGCGCGCGGAGACGGCAGGGGAGGAGGGAAGGGGAGGAAGGCGGGAAGGGGAGGGATCCGGTCCGAGGCGAGCCGGCGGGCCGGCGGGCAGGCGGCAGGGCCGCTGTGGAGCCGTTAGGGGCAGCAGTGGCGGGTGGCCAGCCGACCGGGTGCGGTGTGGGAGACAGACTTGGCGGCGGCTATGCTGTCGCCTTCGTAAAGAGCGACGAGGAGGCCGCGGCGCCTGAAGTCCCAGAAAGCGCGGAGGAGCTGCGAACTGGGTGGGTGGCTTCGGGCGCCTGCTCGGCCATGGTGGCCGCGGGCGGTGGTTGGTGCGGCAGCGCTGCGGCCCGGGGCCGTGCGGGGTCGGGACAGTCGCGGCGCTGACTCCCGCGGGACCCAGCCAAAGCTATGAAGCGGAGCCGCTGCCGCGACCGACCGCAGCCGGTGCCGCCGCCGGCCGCTCGCCGGGAGGATGGGGCTCAGCGGGTGGCGGAGCTGCCCCAGCCCCTGCCCTCGCGCCGGCGAGCGCCGCCCGGGAGGCCGCGACTGGAGCAGGGAACCGGGTCCCCGGGGCCCGAGGTCAAGGAGCAGGTAGGGCGGGCAGGGGTCCGGGAGGGAAAGGATCGGGGGGCGGGAGACTGAATGGCAGCTGTGGGGGAGGGGGATCTCAGGCGGGAAGACTTGGGCTAGGGCATTTTGAGGGGTGGGGATTGAGTAGTTGCGCTGGAGAAATGGGAGGTCTGGAGAGGCAGAAAAGTGGGGCGTGGAGAAACGGAAGTGGTGATCTGGGGTTGAAGGAGAAGTGGGGAAGCAGGGAGGATGAAAAAAGTGGTCTTGTGGGCGTTTGGAATCGGGGGTTCTGGGTGGGAAAAAAGAACGCTGAAATGTGGACTGGGAATAAATGAACTGCAAACAGGCTTACTAAAGGGGTACTGAGTTATCCAGAGGGGTAAGTAGTGTAGGGTAGGGAAAATCAATATGATACGGTAAATGTTACAGTGTTTCCTAGAGATTATCTTGACAGTCATAAAAACGGATGTCATTCCTGAGTATTCTCTGATTCTGCCATCATTAGAGTTTGTTAGGAGTGTGTTCATAATCTCTGTTAAGGTTTTCGTTAACAGTCAATTTCATGAGAAAGCACTTGTTAAGACACCTACATGTGTTCAATCCCAAACCCAATGCAGTGAACAGAGAATTCATAGATACAGGCTCTGTCTTCTAGGAGTTTACCACTGAAAACACCTTGACAGGAAAACAGAAAACAGTGGAAAAATATTCATGGACAGGATGTATTTATATGAATTATTAATCAAGTGTAGGTGTATTTAGAAATAGGGGATGAAGGTCAGTTTTACCAGGGAAGAGAAGTTTCCACTAGGTGTAGGAAGTTAAGTGAAAGAAGAGTATGTAGTCCTTGATTTTGTGGGATTTGCAGAAAAATGTTCTGTAGTAATGAACTCTGATGACGACTTTCCTTTTGCATAGCTCTGCTCCAGACCTTAGTGACCTGTCTATTTCAAGACTTCTATTATGTTTCCTGCCTCTTTCTCATTAATTAAATAAGTATTTTCTGTAAACATCATTATTATAGTTTTAGTGATACACATGCTGGCACTTGGATTTTTTTTTTACCTCTTTTGTGTTTTCACCTTTTATTCTCCACCCAGCCCAGAGTAGACTGCACTGTCAGCCACCTCTGCCCTTGCTTGTGCTCTCACTATAATTTCCCCCCTCATTCCTGTCTTTATAGTCTCTGCAGTACCTATTCAAAAATTTAAAATGTATTTAAAGTGCAGATCCTTTTCTGACTCAGTTTCCCTGGTCCAATTGACCTTACTACATGTTTCATTAAAGAATTTAAGGTTACTTGATTTTTCCTTCTCTGTCTCAAAATTTCTGTTCATTCACTCATCCTTTGCTTCAGTCTCAGAGAAAATACTCATCTTTCTTTCCAAGGCTAATCCTTCTACTTATGCCCTGGATTTCATCCCTTCCCATCTGCTGTAGGCCCTTGTTAATGTATGTTATTTTCTCTGTCTTAAACAGAAATGAAAATAAAGCAATGCCATTTCCCTAAATTGTGTACCCCGCCTTGACAATTTTGTTATCTCTTCTTAGCTTCACTAGCAACCTTCTTGAAAAATGAGTTTGTCTTCACTGTCTCAGGTCCCTCACCTTGTATACATTGCTCATATTATGTTTTTGGCTTCTACACTTAAACTCTTCCAAAACTGGTATCTTCAAAGTCATCAACAACTTAGTGTGTTTATTTATATATATTTTTTGTCCTTCTAAAAGGTTCTTTTATTATTATTATTTTTGCTATTATTAATGTACAATTACATGAGCAATATTATGGTTACTAGACTCCCCCTATTATCAAGTCCCCACCACATACCCCTTTACAGTCACTGTCCATCAGTGTAGTAAGATGCTGTAGAATCACTCCCTGTCTTCTCTGTGTTATACTGCCTTCCCCGTATGCCCCCCTCACCCCCCCCCACTACATTATGTCTGCTAATCATAATACCCCTTTTTCCCCCCATCCCTCCCTTCTCACCCATCTTCCTCAGTTCCTTTCCCCTTGGTAACTGTTAGCCCATTCTTGGGTTCTGTGAGTCTGGTGCTGTTTTGTTCCTTCAGTTTTTCTTTGTTCTTACACTCCACAGATGAGTGACATCATTTGATACTTCTCTTTCTCTGCCTGGCTTATTTCACTGAGCATAATACCCTCTAGCTCCATCCGTGCTGTTGCAAATGGTAGGATTTGTTTTCTTCTTATGGCAGAATAATATTCCATTGTGTGTATGTATCACATCTTTATCCATTCATCTACTGATGGACACTTAGGTTGCTTCCATTTCTTGGCTATTGTAAATAGTGCTGCGATAAACATAGGGGTGCATATGTCTTTTTCAAACTGGGCTGCTGCTGCATTCTTAGGGTAAATTCCTAGGAGTGGAATTCCTGGGTTAAATGGTATTTCTATTTTGAGTTTTTTGAGGAACCTCCATACTGCTTTCCACAATGGTTGAACTAATTTACATTCCCACCAGCAGTGTAGGAGGGTTCCCCTTTCTCCACATCTTCGCCAACATTTATTGTTGTTTGTCTTTTGGATGGTGGCCATTTTTATTGGTGTGAGATGATATCTCATTATGGTTTTAATTTGCATTTCTCTGATGATTAGCGATGTGGAGCATCTTTTCATGTGCCTGTTGGCCATCTGAATTTCTTTTTTTGGAGAGTTTCTGTTCAGCTCCTCTGCCCATTTTTTAATTGGCTTATTTGCTTTTTGTTTGTTGAGGTGTGTGAACTCTTTATATAATATGGATGTCAACCTCTTATCAGATATGTCATTTATGAATATATTCTCCCATACTGTAGGATGTCTTTTTGTTCAGTTGATGGTGTCCTTTGCTGTACAGAAGCTTTGTAGTTTGATATAGTCCCACTTGTTCATTTTTGCTTTTGTTTCTCTTGCCCGGGGAGATATGTTCATGAAGAAGTTGCTCATATTATTTTCTAAGAGTTTTATGGTTTCGTGACTTACATTCAGGTGTGTTATCCATTTTGAGCTTACTTTTGTGTATGGGGTTAGACAATAATCCAGTTTCATTCTCTTACATGTAGCTGTCTAGTTTTGCCAACACCAGCTGTTGGAGAGACTGTCATTTCCCACTGTATATCCATGGCTCCTTTATCATATATTAATTGACCATATATGCTTGGGTTTATATCTGGGCTCTTTAGTCTGTTCGATTGGTCTATGGGTCTGTTCTTGTGCCAGTACCAAATTGTCTTGATTACTGTGGCTTTGTAGTAGAGCTTGAAGTCAGGGAGAGTAATTCCCCCTGCTTTATTCTTCCTTCTCAGGATTGCTCTGGCTATTTGGGGTCTTTTGTGGTTCCATAAAAATTTTAGAACGATTTTCTCTAGTTCATTGAAGAATGCTGTAGGTATTTTGATAGGGATTGCATTGAATCTGTAGATTGCTCTAGGCAGGATGGCCATTTTGTCACTACTGATTGTTCCTATCCATGAGCACGGGATGTGTTTCCATTTATTGGTATCTTTAATTTCTCTCATGAGTGTCTTGTAGTTTTCAGAGTATAAGTCTTTCACTTCCTTGGTTAAGTTTATTCCAAGGTATTTTATTCGTTTGGATGCAATTGTGAATGGAATTGTGTTCCTAATTTCTCTTTCTGCTAGTTCACCATTAGTGTATAGAAATGCAACAGATTTCTGTGTATTAATTTTGAATCCCGTAACTTTACTGAATTCAGATATTAGATCTGGTAGTTTTGGAGTGGATTCTTTAGGGTTTTCTATGTACAATATCATGTCATCTTCAAACAAGGACAGTTGACTTCTTCCTTACCAATCTGGATGTCTTTTATTTCTTTGTGTTGTTAGATTGCTGTGGCTAGGACCTCCAGAACC
The DNA here is from genome assembly GCA_032199065.1 of Smutsia gigantea. Classification (NCBI taxonomy): domain Eukaryota; kingdom Metazoa; phylum Chordata; class Mammalia; order Pholidota; family Manidae; genus Smutsia; species Smutsia gigantea. The sequence continues at coordinate 61,833 of JAVSCE010002600.1, forward strand.
ATGTTGAATAAAAGTGGGGAGAGTGGGCATCCTTGTCTTGTTCCTGATCTTAAGGAAAAGCTTTCAGCTTCTCGCTGTTAAGTATAATGTTGGCTGTGGGTTTGTCATATATGGCCCTTATGTTGAGGTACTTGCCCTCTATACCTAATTTGTTGAGAGTTTTTATCATGAATGGATGTTGAATTTTGTTGAATGCTTTTTCAGCATCTATGGAGATGATCATGTGGTTTTTGTCCTTTTTGTTGATGTAGTAGTAGTAGATGATGTTGATGGATTTTCGAATGTTGTACCATACTTGTATTTCTGGGATAAATCCCACTTGATCATGATGGATGATTTTTTGATGTATTTTTGAATTTCGTTTGCTAATATTTGTTGAGTATTTTTGCATGTATGTTCATCAGGGATATTGGTCTGTAATTTTCTTTTTTTGTGGGGTGTTTGCCTGGTTTTGGTATTAGAGTGATGTTGGCCTCGTAGAATGAGTTTGGGAGTATTCCCTCTTCTACTTTTGAAAATTTTAAGGAGGATGGGTATTAGGTCTTCACTAAATGTTTGATAAAATTCAGCAGTGAAACCATCTTGTCCAGGAGTTTTGTTCTTAGGTCGTTTTTTGATTACCAGTTCAATTTCTTTGCTGGTAATTGGTCTATTCAGATTTTCTGTTTCTTCCTGGGTCAGCCTTGGAAGGTTGTATTTTTCTAGAAAGTTGTCCATTTCTTCTAGGTTATCCAATTTGTTACCATATAATTTTTTATAACATTCTCTCATAATTCTTTGTATTTCTGTGGTGTCCAGATTGATTTTTCCTTTCTCATTTCTGATTCTGTTTATGTGTGTAGACTCTCTTTTTTTCTTGATATGTCTTGCTAGGGGTTTATCTATTTTATTTTCTCAAAGAACAAGCTCCTGCTTTCCTTGATTCTTTCTATTGTTTTGTTCTTCTCAATTTTATTTATTTCTGCTCTAATCTTCATTATGTCCCTCCGTCTACAGACTTTGGGTCTCATTTGTTCTTCCTTTTCTAGTTTCATTAATTGTGAGTTTAGACTGTTCATTTGAGATTGTTCTTCTTTCTTGAGGTAGGCCTGTATTGCAATATATTTCCCTCTTAGCACGGCCTTTGCTGTGTCCCACAGATTTTGAGGTGTTGAATTATTGTGTCATTTGTCTCCATATATTGCTTGATCTCTGTTTTTATTTGGTCCTTGATCCATTGATTATTTGGGAGGATGTTATTAAGCCTCCATGTGTTTGTGGGATTTTTCTTTTTTTTTGAGTAATTTATTTCTAGTTTCATACCTTTGTGATCTGAGAAGGTGGTTGGTACAATTTCAATCTTTTTGAATTTACTGAGGCTCTTTTTGTGGCCTAGTGTATGATCTATTCTTGAAAATGTTCCATATGCACTTGAGAAGAATGTGTATCCTGTTGCTTTTGGATGGAGTGTTCTGTAGATGTCCATTAGGTCCATCTGTTCTAATATGTTGTTCAGTGCCTCTGTCTCTTTGCTTATTTTCTGTCTGGTTGATCTGTCCTTTGGAGTGAGTGGTGTGTTGAAGTCTCCTAGAATGAATGCATTGCATTCTATTTCCCCTTTTAATTCTGTTAGTATTTGTTTCGCATATGTAGGTGATCCTGTGTTGGGTGCATAGATGTTTATAATAGTTATATTCTCTTGTTGGACTGACCCCTTTATCATTATGTAATGTCCTTCTTTGTCTCTTGTGACTTTCTTTGTTTTGAAGTCTATTTTGTCTCATAAAGTACTGCAACTCCTGCTTTTTTCTCCCTATTAATTGCATGAAATATCTTTTTCCATCCCTTTAGTTTCATTCTGTGTATGTCTTTGGGTTTGAAGTGAGTCTCTTATAGGCAGCATATAAATGGGTCTTGTTTTTTTATCCATTCAGTGACTCTACGTCTTTTGATTGGTGCATTCAGACCTTTTACGTTTAGGGTGATTATTGATAGCTATGTACTTATTGCCATTGCAGGCTTTAGATTTGTGGTTACCAAAGGTTCAAGGGTAATTCCCTTACTATCTAACAGTCTAATTTAACTCACTTCATATGCTATTACAAACACAATGTAGAGATTCTTTTTTTTTCCTCCTTTTTCTTCCTTCTTCATTCTTTGTATGTTATGAATCATATTCTGTACTCTTTGTCTATCCCTTGGGTGACATCTATTTAGTCTTAGGAATACTTCCATCTATAGGAGTCCCTCCAAAATGCACTGTAGAGGTGGTTTGTGGGAAGTGAATTCTCTTAGCTTTTGCTTATCTGAAAATTGTTTAATCCCTCCTTCAAATTTAAATGATAACCTTTCTGGGTAGAGTATTCTTGGTTCTAGGCCCTTCTGCTTCATTGCATTAAATATATAACATATCATGCCACTCCCTTCTGGACTGTAAGGTTTCTGTTGAGAAATATGATGATAGCCTGATGGGTTTTCCTTTGTATGTGATCTTTTTTCTCTCTCTAGCTGCTTTTAAAAGTCTGCCTTAATCCTTGATCTGTGGCATTTTAATTATTATATGTCCTGATGTTGTCTTCCTTGGGTCCCTGGTGTTGGGAGATCTGTGCATCTCGATGGTTTGAGAGAGTATCTCCTTCCCCAGATTGGGGAAGTTTTCAGCAATTACCTCCTCAATGACACTTTCTGTTTCTTTTTCTCTCTCTTCTTCTGGTACCCCTATTATGCGAATACTGTTGCGTTTGGATTGGTCACACAGTTCTCTAAATATTCTTTCATTCTTAGAGATGCTTTTTTCTCTCTCTGCCTCAGCTTCTTTGTATTCCTCTTCTCTAATTTCTATTCCATTTACCATCTCTTCTACTTTGTCTAATCTGCTTTTATTTCCCTCCATTGTATATTTCATTTCATATATGGAATTTCTTAGTGATTGAATCTCCATCTTATATTTGTTCCTGAGTTCTTGAATGTTTTTCTGTCCCTCATAAGCATGTTTATGATTTTTATTTTGAACTCTCTTTCAGGAAGATTGGTGAGTTCAGTTTTACTTGGCCCTTTTTCTGGAGTTTGTGAGATTTTGGTCTGTATGATGTTCTTTTGACATTTCATATTTCTATGTGGTGCCCTCTATTGCCCAAAAGCTCCAGTTTCTGGAGGTGCTCAGCCCCTAGAGTGAGGTTCAGGGTCATAGGGGAGAGGAGTTGGTGCCTGGGCGGAGGAAAGATCTGTTCCCTGCCTCCTGTCTGCCCTGCCTGTCTCCAGTATCACAGCCAGTGTGCCGAGCACAGAGATGTAAGCCTCTGTTCTTGTCGTCTCTATCTGTTGTAGGTGAGGCCTCTGTCTGGCTGGCCTGATGCCAGAGCAGTGACTCCGGTTTGCAAGCCGGTGCTGTCAGGCAGGAGGAAGTCTTAGCAGGCTGCGTATCACAGTGGGTGGCCTTGGAGCTGAGTAGCCAGCCAGGGGGATGGAGTGCCTGAAGCTCCCAAAAGTTCACAATCTGCTGGGCAGAGCGTGCCCAGACTACCTTGTCCCCCTATCCCTTCTCCTGTACAGCAAGCTCTGTGCAAACCCTGTGCCTTAAGCAGCCCTCTTGCTGCCAGGAAGCCTCTCCAGCCGCCTGCCTTTCCCTTGTCCCAGAGTGGCTGGGTGTGAATCCCTTCCTCCACAAACGGCCGGAATCTGTTTCTCAAGCACTCTACCTGTCCCAGCTCCCCATCCTCCAGAGCACCACACAATGTAGATTTCTGCTCACAAAGCAGATCTCCAGCGCTAGGTCTTCAGCAGTCCCAGGATTCTATCCCCTCACCCGCTCCATTTCTCTTCTTCCCGCCAGTTAGCTGGGGTGGGGGAAGGGCTCGGGTCCCTCTGGATCAAGGCTTTTGTACATCACCCTGTTTCGTGAGGTCTGCTCTGTTCATGAGGTCTGTATGCAGTCTGGTGCCACCTTCTTTCCTGTTGCTGTTTTAGGGTTAGTTGTGTTAACTATATTTTCACACTATCTGTGGTTTTGGGTGGAGTTCTCTGTCTTACCTCTCACGGTGCCATCTTGAATATCTGTATTTTTTCACTGAGGTATGACTTAAACACAGTGCACAAATCCGAGCTTCATTCAGTCCAGGAATTTTTACACACTGAATACACCTATGGGACCACTGTTCAGATCAAGATGTAGAACATTTCCAGTACCCTCGAATGTTCCTTTGTGTTTTCTCCTGGTTATTACCCTCCTCCAAAGGTCGCCACTTTCCCAACCAATGTCACCATGCATTAGTTTTTCCTCTTCTTGAATTTCACAGAAATGGAATCATAAAATTTGTACTCTTGTGACCAGATTTTTTAATTCAAATCATGTCTGTAAGATTCATCTGTGTCATTGCTTGTAGAAATAGTTTTCTCTTTTTCATTGCTGAGTCGTGTTCCATTGAATGTATTGTGATGGATACTAAAACTCTTTCCTTTTTTAAATTAAAAAATAACTCATGACTATTTGTGGAAAATTTGCATTGTGAAATAATTACACATTTATGTACCAGCCCTGGGACTTTTAAATGACTAAATCTGATATTCTTTCCCCAATCCTCATCCTCTCTGACCTCTGTGAACTATTTGTCACTGTTGACCATGTGTTGCTTCTTCATATTTTCTTCTCTTTTGTCATAACTAGTCCATTCCACTCCTGTTTGTCTAGCAACTTCCTGTGTGTCTTATTTGTGGCAAGTGCTTAGGATGTTGAACAAGGATCTATGGTCCTCTTTACTCATGGCATTGTGTCACAAAACCTCCTTGCAGAGTGATCTGAGTCTGTAGGTGCAACCTCTTTCCTTAGCTCTATCTTTCCATTTCTGTGCTTAATATTTCCACCATAGACTCTCAGTATTTGTAATCTTAACATCTGTGATTTTTACAATTTGATAGTGTCCTTGAAATTCCATAACTTGTAATAATTTGATTTTGAAAAGGTAAAAATTGCAGTTGTATGTGTTACGAGGCTGGAGGGACTACATTTATTCAGGAAGTAAGAGCCTCTCTGATCAACAAGCATCCACCTCTCACAAATGATTTTATGCTCCATTTCTCATGACCTGAAAATGCTTGTTACATTTTGTACTGTGCTGGTATTTAGGGATAAATTCTGAACAGGATGCAGGACTTGGATCTCTGGAAGGTCAGTGGCTTACTGTACATTAATATAGAATCCATTATTCCTCTTTTGAATTGTGCTTCTCTTTGTTTCTTTCCTTTTTCTTGTCAGCAAACTTGAAATTGTGTCTGTGGTCTTTGATTTCCCCCTCTCTTTTGACCCCCTTATCCAGGTGCTGCTGATTCTACCTTTATGACATCTTTCATATCTTTATTCTCACTGTCTTCACCTTAATTCAGCATTTATGAACTTTTGTCATGGTTATAATACCTTAGCTGCATTTACTCTACTTTTAGTTTTTTAATCTCATCTTATTCTGCATTCAAGTAAAGAAAAAAAGATTATGACTCATTGCCTGAGTTCCAGTGATAGATAAATATTTGTTAAGTGATCATTTCTTTATTAAGAAACCCTTATTAACTTCTTACCCTTAGAATATAGTCTGAAGACCTTGGCATCCGGGTCTACTTGATACTTAACATTTTTTTATTAGAAGAATCAGTTAGATGCCCTTTTTCTTGGTTCCCAAGACTTTGCTTTGTCTCCATTATAGCCTACATTATTGAGATCATCTTCTCTCTCTTTCATTAAAGTTCTTTAAGGCCCAGACTGTTTCATTTACTGTTGTATCTGAGGTCTAGTATGGTAGATGAGACATCATTATTAGTTTGCATATTTATTAGAAATGTAGATATGTGCCAGTGCTTGAAACATACTTGCTCAAGGAATATCCTAATTGGTTGCCTGTCTCTCATTAGAGAAAAAATTCCTCAGAGGCTGTCTTATTCATCATTGTATCCTTAGCCTTTAGTGTTTTAACTGGTACATAATGAGCATTCAAAAATATTTGTTTACTCCTAGGCACTTTCATATACTTATTTAAATTAATCATCCATCTGAAAAAGCTCTTTCTTCTCTGCCTCTGCCCATTAAAATTCTACTCAAGCTTCTAGGCATAACTCACATGCCCCAGAAAGTGTTCTTGAAGTAGTTTTTCCATGTGGCATCCTAAGAGTATCCTTGATTGGACTTCAGTAAATCTGTGATTCTCAAAATTATGTGACCCAAAAACTGAAAGCTTGGTTCTATGAGATTGAATGAAATAATGATAGAAAGCCTATTGTAGATAGGTACTTAATAAATACTAATTCTTATTTCACTTTGTTTCTATAACACATTGTTTTATACATTCTAGGTATATAGTAGGTTCTGAATAAATACTTGAATGAATGGATGAATGAATCAGCATTTTAGCAATTCAGTCCTTTTGTATTCATTTCTGTTTTTAATTGATAAATTATTGAGGGTAGAATCTATATCCTCATTTTATCTATCATAATTATAGTCAAGGGCTTTGCTCTCAATAGGTGTTAATTATTGAATGAGTAGAAAGTGATTCAAGTATTTAGAATTTGGGTGATTTGAGTAATAATGGTAGTATGATAGAAATAGACAAGTAAAGGAAATGAGACATTTTTGAGGATGAATAAAGACAGTTCAATTTTAGTTCCTAGAAGGCCCTCAGCCTACTGAGAATTTTTCAAAATTATTTTCGTGAAATTCAGCACCATCTCTTTCCTCTGCTCTATGTTAATACATTGGCAAAAGCACAGGGTAGAAAGCATGGAGAGGGGAAGCTGCATAGTGTTTGTAGGGAGGCAAGATCTGTTTGTATTGCTGGAACTTAAAGTTGAAGGCATAGATGTGGTGAATTAAGAAACTAAAGGAGCCTAGATTGTAGAAGATCTTTAGTACTGTGTAAAAGGGGAATAAGTATTACAGCAGGATCGTCTTCTTATGTTTTAGCTGGATTACTCTGGCAGCTGTGTGGATACAATGTAAGACATGGTGGTTAAGACATGGGCCTTTGAGAATTCTTCTGAGTGTTCAATGTAGAAAGTTTATTAGCTCTCCTTCGTCTCTTATCCAGAAGTAATATGGGTTAAAGGTCAGCTCCTGAAAACTTGTTAGCTTTGGAAGGTTTGATTTCATTAAAGGTACTAGAACAGAGAGCCTGGTACGGTTGAAACAGTTTGGACAATGTTCCCTGATGAGGGTAGGAAAGTCTTACAGTTTTCCCATCTTTGTTCTACTGGATGCCCCTAAGGTTAAAGAACATCTAGAAGCTTTTCCACTCCAGTTACTGATGGTGACTACGGTCAGTCAATATGTCTCTGTTTCTGGTCTTAGCTGCTATATAGTTCGCTGCTAAATTTGCCACCTAGCTTTGGAGTTTCTTGGTGAAATCCCTGTGTTACCTTGGTAATTATTACTTTTTATCAGTAAGTGTTGATTGTTTTCATCTCTAATATACGTACCTGGGGTTTCAAAGGGGTTTGAAAACAGGTTGTTGGATCAAGGGCTAGCTCTCGTGGAAAAGGAAAAAGTCCTCAAGGGAGAGTAGAGGCTAGATGTTACTTATTGGGAGTAAGGGCTTCTACACAATGCATTGTTAGTGACATAGTTGACAACCTTTTTGTTTTAGCCCTGTACCTCATGTTAACTCCCAAAGACTCTTTTCTCTGTTCTACAGCCATGCATGCAGTGAATGTACAGTAAATAATTGGTGGGAAATATTGACATTAATTTGAGCTTCCTACTTGCTTGTTCATTAGGTATATTTCATCTTTACCAATAATTGTTTCTCCTCTAAAATCTTAGTTTTGAGCTTGCCACACTCTTTAACATCATTTTCTATTTTTCACACTCCCCCACTCCTTTTAGAATTTCCTCTCCAAAAATTGTTCAAGCTCTGTGGAGCCTCCAGTCTATTGATCTTTTTTTTTTAAACCATCTTTTGGTTGTCAGTCACTCATACTTCTACTTTCCTCTTTATCTACCTTAACATTTCATGGGCTGTCATAATCATTCCTGTGCACGTGTACCTTCAGTTCCCTTGCCTCCTTCCTTTTCTGTCATACCTATTCCTTTCTAAGGTCAGCCCCTGTATCTAATGAAGAGTTTTATTTTTGAAATCATTTCTTCACACTCCTGAATCATTAATTTTTCTTTTCTGTTGGTGATCCTCATCAACATACAAACAAGCTATAATATTTTCCATCTTAAAAAAATTGATTAATACTACACTCATTCATTCATTCTTTGACTCAAGTTTTTTTTTGAATACTCTTAGGATTACAGCAGTGAAAAAGGCAGACCACAAACCCTGCTTTCATGAAATTTTTATTCTAGTTATAAAATAACTATTATGTATAAATCCTATTATATCTAGAAATCAGATAATAAATATATAAAATATGTGGTATGTTATATAGGAGATAAATATTGTGAACAAAATAAAGCAGTTAAGGAGGGGATTAGGATGATGGAGGATTATGGTTTTAAATTGCATTATCAGGAAAGGTGTCTCTGCATTGGAATATTTGAGTAAAGACCTGCAGTGCATAAGAGAGAGTCATTTAGATTATCTGGGGAAAGGGCATCCTTGGTAGAGGGAATAGGAAGTGCCCTGGGCTAGCAGCCTACCTCCACCTCTAAAATTTGTGTTTGAGGAACAGCAAGGAGGGCAGTGTGGGTGGAGTGGAATGAGTAAGAGGAAGACTAGTAGATGAGTTGAGAGGGGAAACGTCGGGGAGAGGAGAGCTGGGTTGTGAAGAGTTTCAGATTGTGAAGGGTCTTACAGGGAGTTGTAAGGATTTTGACTTTTACTTTGAATGAGATGAAAAGTCATTGGAGAGCTTTGAGCAGAGGTATCACATGAGCTAATATTCATTTTAATCTGATCTATTTGGCAACTCTGTTGAGACTTATTGGGTAGAAGCAGAGAGACCCGTTGGGAGGCGCTTGCAGAAAAGTTCAGGCAAAACAGCAAGTGATATGAAATAATTGTTTAGGAAACAAAACTACTTGAAAGAGTTGTCTGTATCACCTGCTTTCATTTCCTCTCTCATTCTTTCTTGAATCCATTCCAGTCAGGCTTTTGTTTCTATAATTTCAGTGAAACACTTTTGTCAAGGTCAGCATTGGCCAAACCCACTGGTCAGTTTGCAGTCTTCATCTCACTTGACCTGTTGCATTTAACATGGCTGATTATTATGTTGGGCTTCTAGGAGCACTCTCTCGTGACTTTCTTCCTATCTCACTAGTACTTCAAAGTGTTCAATCTTTAATCTGCTTCCAGTCTATCCTCCCTCTTGATGTGATCTCATAAGATTGTACGGCTTTAAATTCCATCTGTATGCTGATGATTCCCACACTTATTTCTCTAGGCTTGACCTTTCTTCTGAGCTATAGACTCCTATTTTCAGTTGTCTGTGTAACATTTCCTTTTGGGTTAACTGATAGACCTCTCAAACTTAATGTGTCTAAAATTGAACTCTTGATTTTTTTCTTCCCAGCCTGCTTCTTCCTGGGTCTTTCCCATGTCAATAAATGGCACTACCATTTACTCATTTACTGAGACCAAAACTTGGAAGGTTCTTTTTTTTATTATTATTATTTTTAATAAGTTTATTTTGATATCATTAATCTACTATTAAATGAGTAATATTATGGTGATTACACTACCCCCTTCATCAGGTCCCCCCCCTAACCCCATTACAGTCACTGTCCATCAGTGTAGTGAGATGCCATAGAGTCACTACTTGTCCTCTCTGAGTTGTACAGCCCTTCCTATGCGCCCCCCCAACATTACATCTGCTAATCGTAATGTTCCTTCTTCCCCCCTGCCCCTCCCTTCCCACCCATCCTCCCCAGTCCCTTTCCCTTTGGTAACTATTAGTCCGTTCTTGGGTTCTGTGAGTCTCCTGTTTTGTTCCTTCAGTTTTTTTTTTCCCTTAGTTCTTATACTCCACATATGAGTGAAATCATTTGGTACTTGTCTTTTTCACCTTGGCTTATTTCACTGAGCATAATACCCTCTAGCTCCATCCATGTTGTTGCAAATGGTAGGATTTGTTTTCTTCTTATGGCTGAATAATATTCCATTGTGTATATGTACCACATCTTCTTTATCCATTCATCTACTGATGGACACTTAGGTTGCTTCCATTTCTTGGCTATTGTAAATAGTGACGCGATAAACATAGGGGTGCATCTGTCTTTTTCAAACTGGGCTGCTGCAGTCTTAGGGTAAATTCCTAGGAGTGGAATTCCTGGGTCAAATGCTATTTCTATTTAGAGTTTTTTGAGGAACCTCCATACTGTTTTCCGCAATGGTTGAACTAATTTGCAGTCCCACCAACAGTGTAGGAGGGTTCCCTTTTCTCCACATCCTTGCCAACATTTGTTGTTGTTTGTGTTTTGGATGTTGGCCATCCTCACTGGTGTGAGGTGATATCTCATTGTGGTTTTAATCTGCATTTCTCTGATGATTAGCGATGTGGAGCATCTTTTCATGTGCCTGTTGGCCATCTGAATTTCTTCTTTGGAGAAGTGTCTATTCATGCCCTTTGTCCATTTCTTAATTGGATTATTTGCTTTTTGTTTGTTGAGGTGCATGAGTTCTTTATATATTTTGGATGTCAACCCCTTATCGGATACGTCATTTATGAATATATTCCCCCATACTGTAGAGGTCTTTTTGTTCTACTGATGGTGTCCTTTGCTGTACAGAAGCTTTTCAGCTTGATATAGTCCCACTTGTTCATTTTTGCTTTTGTTTCCCTTGTCCGGGGAGATATGTTCATGAAGAAGTCGCTCATGTTTATGTCCAAGAGCTTTTTGCCTATATTTTTTTCCTAAGAGTTTTATAGTTTCATGACTTAACATTCAGGTCTTTGATCCACCTTGAGTTTACCTTTGTGTAAGGGGTTAGACAGTAGTCCAATTTCATTCTCTTACATGTAGCTGTCCAGTTTTTCCAACACCAGTGGCTGAAGAGGCCGTCATCTCCCCAATGTATATCCAAGGCTCCCTTATCAAATATTAATTGACTGTATGTGTTTGGGTTGATGTTTGGATTTTCTATTCTCTTCCACTGATCTGTGGGTCTGTTTTTGTGCCAATACCATATTGTCTTGATTACTGTGGCTTTGTAGTAGAGCTTGAAGTCAGGGAGCGTAATTCCCCCTGTTTTATTCCTCCTTCTCAGGATTGCTTTGGCTATTCGGGGTCTTTTGTGGTGCCATATGAATTTTAGAATTATTTGTTTGAGTTCATTGAAGAAAGCTGTTGGTAGTTTGATAGGGATTGCGTTGAATCTGTAGATTACTTTGGGTAGTATAGCCATTTTGACAATATTTATTCTTCCTAGCCAAGAGCATGGGATGCATTTCCATTTGTTAGTGTCCTCTTTAATTTCTCTTGGGAATGTCTTGTAGTTTTCAGGGTACAGGTCTTTCAGTTCCTTCGTTAGGTTTATTCCTAGGTATTTTATTCTTTTTGATGCAATTGTTAATGGAGTTGTTTTTCTGATTACTCTTTCTGTTAGTTCATCGTTAGTGTATAGGAAAGCAACAGATTTCTGTGTGTTAATTTTGTATCCTGCAACTTTGCTGAATTCAGATATTAGTTCAAGTAGTTTTGGAGTGCAGTCTTTAGGGTTTTTTATGTACAATATCATGTCATCTGCAAATAGTGACAATTTGACTTCTTCTTTACCAATCTGGATGCCTTGTATGTCTTTGTTTTGTCTGATTGCCGTGGCTAGGACCTCCAGTACTATGTTGAATAACAGTGGAGAGAGTGGGCATCCCTGTCTTGTTCCCGATCTTAGATGAAAAGCTTTCAGCTTCTCGCACTTAAGTATGATGTTAGCTGTGGGTTTGTCATATATGGCCTTTATGATGTTGAGGTACTTGCCGTCTATACCCATTTTGTTGAGAATTTTAATCATGAATGGATGCTGAATTTTGTCAAATGCTTTTTCAGCATCTATGGAGATGATCATGTGGTTTTTGTTCTTCTTTTTGTTGATGTGGTGGATGATGTTGATGGATTTTCGAATGTTGTACCATCCTTGCATCCCTGGGATGAATCCCACTTGATCGTGGTGTATGATCCTCTTGATGTATTTTTGAATTTGGTTTGCTAATATTTTGTTGAGTATTTTTGAATTTATGTTCATCAGGGATATTGGTCTGTAATTTTCTTTTTTGGTGAGTTCCTTGCCCGGTTTTGGTATTAGAGTGATGCTGGCTTCATAGAATGAGTTTGAAAGTATTCCCTCCTCTTCTATTTTTTGGAAAACTTTAAGGAGAATGGGTGTTATTTCTTCTCTATATGTCTGGTAGAACTCAGAGGTGAATCCTTCAGGTCCGGGGGTTTCGTTCTTGGGTAGTTTTTTGATTACCGCTTCAGTTTCATTGCTGGTGATTAGTCTGTTTAGTTTTTCTGTTTCTTGTTTGGTCAGTCTTGGAAGGTTGTATATTTCTAAGAAGTTGTCCATTTCTTGTATGTTTTCAGCTTGTTAGCATATAGATTCTCATAATATTCTCTTATAATTCTTTGTATTTCTGTGGGATCCGTCATTATTTTTCCTTTCTCATTTCTGATTGTGTTTATGTGTGTAGATTCTCTTTTTCTCTTAATGAGTCTGGCTAGGGGTTTATCTATTTTGTTTATTTTTTCAAAGAACCAGCTCTTGGTTTCATTGATTTTTTTGTATTGTTTTGTTCTTCTCAATTTTATTTATTTCTTCTCTGATCTTTATTATGTCCCTCCTTCTGGTGACTTTGGGTCTCATTTGTTCTTCTTTTTCCAATTTCAGTAATTGTGTCTTTAGACTATTCATTTGGGAATGTTCTTCTTTCTTTAGATAAGCCTGGATTGCAATATACTTTCCTCTTAGAACTGCCTTTGCTGCGTCCCACAGAAGCTGTGGCTTTGTGTTGTTGTCATTTGTCTCCATATACTCTTTGATTTCTGTTTTGATTTGGTCATTGACCCATTGATTAATTAGGAGAATGTTGTTAAGTCTCCATGTATTTGTGAGCGTTTTTGTTTTCTTTCTAAAGTTTAATTCTAGTTTAATACCTTTATGATCCAAGAAGTTGTTTGGTAGAATTTCAATATTTTTGATTTTACTGAGGTTCTTTTTGTGGCCTAGTATGTGGTCTATTCTGGAAAATGTTCCATGTGCTCTTGAGAAGAATGTGTATCCTGTTGCTTTTGGGTGTAGAGTTCTGTAGATGTCTGTTAGGTCCATCTGTTCTAGTGTGTTGTTCAGTGCCCCTGTGTCTTTACTTATTTTCTGTCTGGTTGATCTGTCCCTTGGAGTGAGTGGTGTGTTGAAGTCACCTAAGATGAATGCATTGCTGTCTATTTCCTCCTTTAATTCTGCTGGTGTTTGTTTCACAAATGCCGGCGCCCCTGTGTTGGGTGCATATATATTTAAAATGGTTGTATCTTCTTGTTGGATTGACCCCTTTTTCATTAAGTAATGTCCTTCTTTATCTTTTGCTACTTTCTTCGTTTTGAAGTCTATTTTGTCTGATACAAGTACTGCAACACCTGCTTTTTTCTCCTTGTTATTTGCATGAAATATCTTTTTCCGTCCCTTTACTTTTAATCTGGGGATATCTTTGCGTTTGAGGTGAGTTTCTTGTAGGCAGCATATAGATGGGTCTTCCTTTTTTATCCATTCTGTTACTCTGTGTCTTTTGATTGGTGCATTCAGTTCATTTACGTTTAGGGTGATTATTGATAGATATGTACTTATTGCCATTGCTGGCTTTAGATTCGTGGTTACCAAAGGTTCAAGGGTTGCTTCTTTACTATCTAACAATCTAACTTAACTTTTTGTTAAGTTATTGTAAACACAGTCTGATGTTTCTTTATTTCTCTCCCTTCTTATTCTTCCTCCTCCATTCTTTATATACTAGGTGTTTTTTTCTTTGCCTTTAGTTAGTTTTGGATGGTCTGCTTTCTTTGCTATGATTTTATTTTCTCTGGTGACAGCTTTTTAGCCTTAGGAGTGCTTCCCTCTAGAGCATTTCCTTTAAGATGTCCTGTAGAGGTGGTTTATGGGAGGCAAATTCTTTCAGCTTTTGCTTGTCTGGAAATTGTTTAATCCCTCCATCATATTTAAATGATAATCATGCTGGATACAGTATTCTTTGTTCGAGGCCCTTCTGTTTCATTGCATTAAATATATCATGCCATTCTCTTCTAGCCTGTAAGGTTTCTGTTGAGAAGTCTGATGTTAGTCTGATGGGTTTTCCTTTGAAGGTGATCTTTTTTCTTTCTCTAGCTGCCTTTAATACTCTGTCCTTATCTTTGATTTTTGCCATTTTAATTATTATGTGTCTTGGTGTTGTCTTCCTGGGGTCCCTTGTGTTAGGAGATCTGTGGGCTTCCATGGACTGCGAGACTGTTTCCTTCCCCAGTATGGGGAAGTTTTCAGCAATTATTTTTTTAAAGACACTTTCTATTCCCTTTTCTCTCCCTTCTTCCCCTGGTACTCCTATAATGCGAATATTGTTCTTTTTGTATTGGTCACACAGTTCTCTTAATATTCTTTCATTCCTAGAGTTCCTTTTATCTCTCTCTGCCTCAGCTGCTCTGTATTCCTGTTCTCTGATTTCTATGGCATTAACAGTCTCTTGCATCTCGTCCAGTCTGCTGCTGAGCCCATCGATGGCTTGTCTCATTTCTGTATTATCTTTCCTGACTTCCCTCACTTCCTCCCTTAGCTCTTGCATATTTCTCTGTAGATCCATCAGCATGGTTATGACTTTTATTCTGAATTCTTTTTCGGGAAGATGCTGCATTTCCGTCCCTTCAGATTCCTTCTCAGAGGGGCTCTGAATCTTGGTGATTTTTGTCTGTATCATATTCTTCTGTCTTGTCATGTTGACAGGAGTGGTCGCTGGTAGGTGCCACGTATGTCAGCTGGGCTCTGGAGTGGATTCTCTACGCTGCTGTAGGTGTCGCTGTTGCTGCACTAATTCGCAGCCCAGCCACGCCGCTTTTTTTGTAGGTAGGAATGAATGGGACGCTATTGTTTTCTGTATAAAGTTCCAGCGTGGTTGCTCCCTTCTCTCTGTCACTAGCGAAGGGGACCGAAGTTCCCCAGGACTTCGCTGGGCCCCCCGCCTCTCCGAGAGTGCTACAAATCGCGCGCGCTTTTCTCTTGTCCCTGGGTGCTGGCTGCACGGTCCCGGCGCCTTCCCGGGTCAAAACCTGCACCTTCTGCCTCTCCAATGTCTGATACACCGGGCGATGTGTGTCAGTGCTCCTGGTGCTCCGGCGCAGACCACCGGGGCTGGTTATTTCACGGACCTGCTCTTCCACTCCCTTCCGGCTCCGAATCCTCTCCTCCCGCCGGCACGCTGGGCTGAGTGAGTGTTTGGGTGCCACCGGGTCGCGGCTCTGTATCTTACCCACCTCGCGGGGTGCTGAGTCCTCCCAGGTGTGGCTGCATGCTGTGCACTTTCCTGTGTGCTCCGATTTCTCTTTTAGGAATAGTTGTATTTGCTGTGTTTTCATAGATTTATATAGTTTTGGGAGGAGATTTCTGCCGCCCTGCTCACACCGCCATCTTCCCGGAGGTCTCCCTGGGAAGGTTCTTTAAGTCTTTTCTTAACTTCGTATTCCACATTTAGCCCATTAGGTCTGGGTGGTGCTACATTCAAATTGCATGAGACCCTAAAGCACTAGCTCCATCACCTAATCTTAGCCTTCCACTCTCTTTCATCTGGATTACTGTAAAATCTCCTGATTGTATTCTTAACACCCCCTCCCCCCATTTCACTTAGCATATTTCTGAGCAATCCAAAGTGCTTCCTTTGTCCTGTAAGATTCTACATGATCTGCCTCTTGGCCTTCTCTAACCTCATTTCCTTCTACTCTTCCTCTTTTTTACTGAGTCAGTACACAGACTGCCTTGATGGTTTCTGAATACATTAAGCATGCTCCTGCCTGTGGACATTTTAAAATTGTTGTTTGAGGACTTTTACACTTAGTAGTTTTCCCCACCTGAGATGTTCTTTTTTGCAGTTATATGTAAATTGCTGGCTTCCTCAGTTCTTTCAGGTTTCTCTTAAGATATCACCTCTTCAAAGAGGCCTTCCTTAACCAGCCTCTTTAGAGAACACCCTTAATCATTCCTTTTCCCTTTTTTATTCATGTCACTTATTCACCTGTTACTGTTACATATTTGTTGTTTATTCTCATTCTCCCACATTAGAATATTTGGTTCATGAAGGCAGGGATTTAGGTCTGTTTTTCTTACTGCTGTATCTCCAGCTTTTAGAATTGTATATAGAAGGTATTAAGTAAATAAATATTTCTGAGTGAATGTATAATATTGAGCCATATTCTGACTTCAAATTCCAACTCTGTGACCTGAAGCAGGTTACTTAAGGTCTCTAAGCCTTAATTATCCCATATGTATAATGGAGATAGTATTACAACCTATTTCATAGGGTTATTGTGAGGATTTGATAAATTAATCCACATAAAACACCAATTACAAAGCCTGATACTAAGAAGCTATCATTATATTTTTAAGGTACATGCACAGAATGTGTGCATATACAGTTCATATTTTTAGTGTTCTCATCTGATTTTTAGAAAGAAATATAATAGAAGATATGTCTTGACTTTTGGTTTATTGGTGTTACTGAACTATTCTTTTACTTTGTTCACCTTGAAAAGGAGGTTTTAATTTGTGCATTTTTCCCTTTAGGGAAGCTTTATGGATTTCTTTATTAAGTAACTTCTTTAGAAGATTGTCTCCCTAGGTTTTAGAATGTAATTAAGGACAAATTCAGGCCAAAGAGACCACATTAAAAAATTTTGTAATATAATTTTAGTAACTTTAATGTAATAGTACTTCCTAAGCATGAACCTAAGGAGCAGATTCTTTTAACCCTTAATTAGTTGGAGATTAACAAGCCCTGTAGTCTCTCTGCCTATATTTCAGCAAAGCAGAAATAATGCAGTATTGTCAGGCCTTCTAATTTTCATGACTTTTTGAGGACTTCAGAAATATTTTAAAAAGCAGAGAGTTTAGAAATGGTCTTAATTTTATGAAGCCCTTAAGTTATTTCAAAAGCGTGGTACCAGGATTATTCAGATGACCCAGGAACATCCAAGTCCTGCCTCTGGCCAGAAAGAGAAAGGGACATTTTATTACTAGCTTTCATGCTAACAGTTTTTTATATTAAGTAACACTGGTTGCTGTAACAGATACATTCAAGAGAACCCAGACCAACAGAGGCTCTACCGTTTTCTAAATACAGTTTCTGAGGTCACCGGAGGCACGTGGGGGATCTTTTGGGTGGTTTTGATGGACCAGGTCTAGAAGTGGCTTAATCACTTCCATCCATATTCCGTTACCAGAATTCAACCACAGGGGCCATGCCTAACTGCTAGGGGGCTGGGAAATGACATCTAGATTGTGCCTAGGAAGAAGATGAATCATGTTTGGTCAACATCTAGTTAGTCCCTTGCCACAGGCCTCAAACCCTGATATATAGTCTTCAGCTAGAACTATGTAGAAATCCTCTTATTTTGAGTATAGACAGTCTAGAACCATTTTCCTTTCCTTCCTTATAGGCCAAAGAGTTTTGGGTATTAACCATTCTGAATGCAAGTAAAGGCCATTTCCCAAGAATATCTAGGAGATCTGGAGAAGCTTGTTTTCTTCTGCCTGTGGCAGAGCTAGTCTCGCAAATCCCACACTCCTTTAAGGCTTGGTGACTAGGGAGAGTTTGCCTCAGGCTTTCCTCACTTTGTCAGCTCAACCCTTTGTAAGAGGGAAAAGCCAAAAGGCAGCCAAAGAAATGCCAATGGGGAAGGTGACTGGGTTTTCTCACTTTGATAGGCTCCTGGAAGGAAGTGTGGCCCTAGTGAGACCACCTCCACTTATGCTTTGACTTCTTAAATTACAGTAAAACACACCAAACATAAAATTTATGATTAGTGACATTTAATACATTCAAATGTTGTACAACCATCACCACAACTATCTAGCTGCAGAACATTTTCATCACTCCAGGTGGAAATCTAACACCTATTAAATAGTCATTCCCCAGATTTTCCTTCCCCTGGTGCCTGGCAACTAACAATCTGTTTTCTTTCGCTGTGGACTCTGGACATATCATATAAATGGAATCATAAAATATATGGCTTTTCTGTTTGTCTTCTTTCATTTATTATATTTCTGAGATTCATCCACATTATAGCATGAATCAGTACTTCACTTCTTTTTATGGCTAAGTAATATTCTGTTGTTATGGATATACCACCATTTTGCTTATCCAGTCATCAATTGATGGACATTGGGTTGTTCCTACCTTTTGGTGTTTGGGGTAATGCTATGAACATTTGTGTACAAGTTTTTGTTTGAGTATCTTTTTCAATTTTTTGGTTATATAGATAGGAGTGGAATTTCTGGATCATATGGTGATTCTTTGTTTATGAGGAACTGCCAAACTGTTTTCCACGATGGGAAATGATATTGAGCATCTTTTTATGTACTTGTTGACCATTTGTATACCTTTGTCATAGACTTGTCTATTCAAGTCATTTGCCCATTTTTAAACTGGGTCATTTGCGGTTGAGTTTCAAGAGTTCTGTGTTCTCGATTCTAGATGCTTAACCGGATACATGATTTGAAGATATTTTCCCCACTTAGTAGATTGTTTTTTGCTTTCTTACTAGTGTCCTTTGATGCACAAAAGTTTTTAATTTTGATGAAGTATAGTTTGTCGATTTTTTTCTTTTGTTGCTTGTGATTTTGGTGTCATATCTAAGACACCATTGCCAAACCCAAGGTCATGAAGAGTTACCTTTATGTTTTCTTTTAAAGAGTTGTGTGGTTTTTAGCTCTTATATTTAGGTGTCTGATCCAATTTTGAGCTAATTTTTGTATCTGTTGTGAGGTGAGGGTCTAACTTTTGTATGTGGCTCACAACTTTGTATCTGTTGTGAGGGTGTATACTTTTTTTTCCTTTTTTTTAGGAGAGCAAGGCAGAGGCTTTTATTTAGAGAGAAAATGAAAGGACAGAGCTCCTAGCTCATGCCAGGAGGGGACATGAGAGTCCCTGGTAGCCATAACTTTACTTTTAAAATACCATTGTAAATCCATGGGCTTCTGAGGTCGTGTTTCCATCATTGGAGTTATTATTATTTGTGCTCCAACTGTCCCATCTTTGGCCTGTGGGAGCCTTTCTCTTGGCTTTTGTGTTCTCCTGAAATGACCTTAGCAGCCATTTAGAGCTTATGGCTTCCTTGCATTCTGGTTTGACAAGATGGTCCAAACTCTTGTTGTATATTCTGCTTCAAATCTGGGAAACTATTTTTAGAGGGTGATAAATGTGCAGTTATTAAGGCAACTGACCCATCCAACACATTGGAAATCTAACATCTAGCCCAATGCTTGGTGCACAGTTAATAAACGTTGGTTGGCTGAATAAATGAATGATTATCACCTTCACTAGATTTTAAGTTCCTTGAGGTCAGAGACGTATACTTCTAATAAGTACCTGCTTAATAGATAAAGAAGGAATGAAAGCCAGCAGGTGGTACCACAGAAGGCTGTGGCAAGGCAGAACCCTAATTTTTGGTTTTCTGTCACCCTCTGCTGGGAACACCCACTGCCTTAAAATCTGGTGTAATATTTCTCAAACTACAGATCCCCACCCATTAGTGAGTAGTAAAATCAATTCAGTGAGTCATGACCAGAGTTTTTAAAAACTGAATTTATAATTTAATGGAGAGTGTATACTTTTGTATGTGGCTATCCAGTTGTCCGAGCTGTGCTTTGACTTTTAATTCCTGAGACTGTGGCCCAGTCAGATGAGCTTAGCCCAGTTAGAGCCCAGTCACTTCTCTTTGAACATGGGTGTGAACTTCTTCAGGCCAGTTATTCTTAGTCTTCAGGGCTAATGTAATTAGCTTATTAAAACAAGGATATCTGGGCCCAACACCCAGAATTTTTTATTCTGTAGGTCTGGGATGGGCCTGGGAATTTGCATTTCTAACAAGTTCCCAGATAATGATGAAACTGATGCTCCTGGTCTGGAGACCACACTTTGAGTACCACTGTTTTAGGCAACATAGAATAAAAAAGTAATGGGTATAGGACTTTTATTTTGCTTAAGTTTGTATCCCTAACATGCTTTCTGAAACATAGTAGATGCTCAAATTTTTGTTAAAATGGAAGAAAATCTTTGTTGTGGTTAGTCTTCAGTACAAGAATAAATTACTTGGATGAAATTCAAGCCCAAAGTTCTACCATAAAATACAATTAATAGATAACAATTGTTGACATTTAACTTTGTGGCAGGCAGTGTGCTAAATGCTTTAATTCAGTCCTATAATGTAGATAGTATTATCCTTATTTTACAGATAAGGGAGTTGAGGTACAGAGAGGTTCAATAACTTGCTCAGGGTCCTGCAAGTCCAATAGCCTTGACTCCAGAGCCTATGCTCTTAACAATTTGATGATGCTTTCATTTTAGCTGTCATATTGTTTTAGATAAGCTGAGATTTATGGGTTCGGAGTTAAGGTTAGGTTTTTATTTCTGTACTTTTATTGGCTTTATGGTTTTGAGCAAAATCTCTACCTTAGTTTTCTCTGCCAAAATTTTTCTTGTAAACATTAAAGGCAAATGTTCCTTTTTATCCTTTTCTTGGTGTTGTGTTTTTTAAAATGAAGGCTTTGAGTATCTTGAAAAAAAATATTTGATTTTGTATGTCTGTATGTGTGTATCATGTATGTCCTATATGTCTGTACTACTTATGTTGCTGCAATGAAAAAATTAAATTCTGACTTGGTAACCATTTCTGGCAATTTTAATTCTCACTTTATGTTTTAAAAAGTGTTTAATTATAAAACATTATAAATTTACGGAAAATACATTAGACATCTGTGTATTCACCAGATGTTTATGTTTTGTTTCAGATCTTATTTTAAAGAAGTAAAATTTTACAGGAACTGTTAGTATCCCTTCCTTCCTTGTCTCCATCCCAGAAGGAAACCACTGTCCTGAGGATGGTGTGTGTTAAAATGTTGCACTAATGGGGAAAAAAAAATCTATTACTAAAGATACTTACCCATAAGCAAGATGTAGCAATATTTGTCTTAAAATTTTATGTTACTACTGTATGTATCCTTGTACTCTCCTTTACTCCACTCTTTTTGAGAGTAATATGTATCCTGGATCGGTAAACTTTGTCGTACTGTCTCTTTCACAAATACTTGACCATACTGTTGTAGGGTGATAGCATCCATAAGGTAATATTAAACAAATGGACTTAGCTATGTTCCAATAAAAATTTATATAGCCATTGATGGGTACTCTCTTGTCCCCTCCTGGCAAGAGCCAGGAGCTCTGTCCTCTCGCTTTATCTCTAAATAAAAGTCTCACTTGCTCTCCTAAAAAAAAAAATTTATATAGCCATTGAAATTTGAATTTCATATAATTTTCATATTCTTCGTATTGACAATAATATGTCATGAAATATTGTTTTTTTTATTTGCTTTGCAGTTATGTACAAATGTAGAAACTACTTTTAGCTTACTGGCTGGACATAAATAGGCTATGGGTAGGATTTGGCCTGCCAGCTCAAGTTTGCAAATCTCAGCCTATGTTAATACATTTAGATCAATTTCATTAATTTTTAAAGGCTATGTTGCATTCCTTTGAATAAATGCCAGTTTGTCCATTCTTATAATTATAGACCCTTAGATTATTTCCATTTTCCCTATTACAATACTGCACTAATATCCTTGTACTCACCTCCTTGTGCACATGTGCAAATGTGCGTCTGCTGGTATTGCCAAATTGTTTTCTATTGTGATTGTACCAATTTGTACTTAGACCAGTGATGTTTCCCTGTGTCCTTGCGAATGCTTGGTGTTATCAGGTTATTTCTTTTTGTTAACTTGCTAGGTTTGGGTGGCATCTCAATGTTTTAAATACATTTCCCTGATTACTGGTGAGATTGAGAGTCTTTAAATATATGGATGATTTATTTGGGATTTTTGGTCTTCTGTGGCTTCCTTATTCCTGTGCTTTCTTGTGTTCCTTTTAGACTGCTTCATCTTATTTTCTTATTGTTGTGAGTTCTTTATTAATGTCATTTAAATATAATATGGAGAAAAAAATTCTTTGGACTAAGTTTGAATTCTTAGTAACTTAGTAGTTTTGAGTTTGAAATGAGGATAAGAATGTCCATTTTTTTGGTGTGTTTTTTTGTGGTTCAATCAAGATTTAAAATGTCTGGTTTGTATTGGATCTCACTAAATATTTCTGTGTTTTTAAATTGTGCTCGCTCTTTGTCACTGCTATAACTTTATGTGTAGCAGAATATTCTCTTTTGTAGCAGCTCACTAGTTTTGTGATTTTTCTTCTTTCTTTCCTTCTCTTTCCTTTTTTATCTTTTTATTATAATATATAACAAGTACTGAAAAGTACTCAAAACAAATATATAGCTTAATGAATTAGTATAAGATGAACACCCTTTTAACCATTACCCACGTCAAGAAAAAGCATTCTCAGACATTGAAGAAACTTCTCCTTCTGTGCCCCATCCCAATCACAGCCCTTCCCTTCAAAAGTAATCACTATCTTGACTTAAAAAGTAATTATTTCCTTAAAAGTTTGCTTCTGAGACATTATAATTTAGTCTTACCCATTTTTAAAAACTACGTATGTTTATGTCTCTTTTAATCTATAGGTTTTCCTTTCATCTCTTATTTTTCCTTAAAATTTGAGTGTTGAAAAACCATGGGGCATTTTGACCTATAGAGTTTCCTACAGTCTAAATTGCATACTTACAATGCATTTCAAAATGTTCCTGTGTCATTTGTCTTTCCAGCAAATTACAGCTGGATACAGAGGCTTAACTAAAGAGTCAAATCCATGGCCAAGATTGTGGGGTGGTAGTGTCTTCTTTCAATAGGAGGCACATAATGTCTGCTCTTTAAAATTTTTTTATTTTTTAATTGTAGTGTAGTTAATATATAATATTATATTGATATCACGTGTATAACAGTGATCTGACAGTTACATTCATTATGAAATGCTCACCACAATAAATGTAGGTACTATCTATGACCATACAAAGTTACTACAATATTATTGGCTGTATTCCCTATGCTATATTTTTCATCCCTGTTCTTATTTATTTTACAACTGTAAGTTTGTACCTCTTTATCCGCTTCATTTATGTCTCTTGTCACCCCACTTCTCCTCCCCTATGGCAACCACCAGTTTGTTCTTGTATTTGTGAGTCTGTCTGTATTGTTTATTTATTGGTGTCAATTTTGTTTTTTGTATTCCATATATAAGTGAAAACGTGGTATTTGTCTTTCTCTGTATGACTTATTTTACTTAGCATAATACTCTTTAGGTCTACCCATGTTGTTGCAAATGGCAAAATTCCATTCTTTTTTAAGGCTGAGTAATATTCCATTGTGTGTGTGTGTGTGTGCGCGCGCGTGTGTGGGTGTGGGTGCGTGCACATCTTCTTTATCCATTCATCTATTGATGGACACTTAGGTTGCTTCCATATTTTGGCTACTGTAAATAATGCTATATTCAACATAGGAGTGCATGTATTTTTTCAAATTAGTGATTTTGTTTTCTTCAAGTAAATACCCAGTAGTGGAATTGCTGGATCATATTGTATTTCTACTTTTTATTTTTTGAGGAACCTCCGTGCTGTTTTCCATAGTGGCTGTACCAATTTATATTCCTGTGAACAGTGCATGAGGGGTCCCCTTTTCTCCACATCCTTGCCTACACTTGTTATTTCTTGTCCTTTGGGTAATAGCCATTCTGACTAGTGTGAGGTGATACCTCATTGTGGGTTGGATTTGCATTTCTCTGATGATTAGTGAGTTGAGCATCTTTCCATGTGTCTGTTGCCATCTGTATGTCTTTGGAAAAATGTATAGTTCAGTTCTCTTCCCATTTATTTATTTATTTTTAATTTTGTTATCATTAATATACAATTACATGAGCAACATTGTGGTTACTAGATTCCCCACATTATCAAGTCCCCACCCCATTACAGTCACTGTCCATCATCTCTTCCCATTTTTAAATCAGATTATTTGTTGAGTTTGAGTTTTTATTATATATTTTGGATATTAACCATAACATCTTTTTACTCTTTAATTTTAGAAGTTGTTGATGTTCAGTGCTGATATTCACTCATTGGGGGGTTGCAAAATGGTGGTATAATTCTATCATTTTTTCATTTATTAGCTGGAATAACATGTTAAGGACATGCTCCCCCTCATCTACTATTTGGTTTCCACTGGTATAGTTCAGGCCTGATTTTTTACTTTTATTTGTCTAGTTTTTAAGATAATGAATTTGTTCTCTGTCAGAAGGTGACCAGTTGACCCTTGAACAATCTGGGAGTTAGGGGTGCTAACCCCTGTGCCATTGAAAATCTGGGAATAACTTTTGACTCCCCTAAAACTTAACTACTAATAGCCTAATGTTGACTGGAAGCAATACTGATAACATAAACAGTTGATTAACACATATTTTGTATATTATATACTGTATTCTTAAAGTAAGCTAGAGAAAGAAAATACTTTTTCAAATTGCCCCAAATGTCCAAAACACTTTCCAGTATTTTTATTGAAAATATCTGCATATAGGTGGACCTGCATAGTTTAAACCAGTGTTGTTCAAAGGTAAACTGTATTTTTTATTTATTATCAATGTGGAGTCATGCATTTAAATGTATTTGATGGGTTTCAACCCATATTTGATTGTTTTTTTTGTACTAATTGAAGCTTAAATTGTCCTGTTGTTGTCTAGGAAGGTCCTCATCAAGTTGGTTCCTTAGTCTTTTTGACCCAGTCTTAATAGTTTGATAGTTTTCTTGCTATCTCATATGTCAAATTGTTCCAGGCTTATTTTCTACCTTAGGCCTGGAGTTAGCTGTTTCTCCAAGAATTCCTGATTTCTTTTAATGAGAAATGGTATTTCAGAACAATTGCAATCAAGATCCTAAGGATACTCATTGTTACATACTCATATACTCATTGCTATTAGGTTGGTCATTGTTTCTATGACTTTTCAATGGATAGAGTTAAGAAATACATATAATAAAACTACCTTGTAAATTAGCAGTGATATTTACAAAGGAATAAAGAGTTTTGATTTTTTTGTTTTTGTTTTTAACCTAATTTCATATATATTACATTAATATCTCCTCTCTTCCATACCAAGAATCATGTTCTCAAAGACTCAGGGGATGATTGAATTAGAATAAGCAGGAATTATTCATTTACTTTCATTTACTTTATCATATGTTAAATATGTAACAGTCTCTATAGCAGTGCTAATATCCTGCCACCAGTAATGATTAATGAAAACTGTTAAAATCTTTTTGTATATGCTATCTCCACCTGTCCCCTTCTATTTGGTGGTTGACTTATATCTACATTGTCAGGTCATACAGCCATTATATACTATACTTTCAACTTTTTAATGTACATTTATATATTCATAATTCTACAAATCAATGTATATGTAATGCTAATCATCATGTTGATACCTCCTTAGTTATTTTGACTGAATCTTGTTCCCTGGTAGAGTCCTTAGGGTGGTCCTGTTGGAATAATGTTCCCTGAATTATTTTATATTAATAACAGTTTGCTTGTACCCTTTACCTTCAAGGTTAGTTTTGTTGGATATAAACTCCATGGCTCACATTGTCATTTCTTGAGTGTCTTATCTCTGTAGCCCTGTTTTCTTCTGGCATAAAGCACTGTTGTCAGAGTCTGATGATGATGTCAGTTTTTCCTACAGGTCAGTGCTCTTTTTTCTTAATGCTTGAAAGGATTTTTTTGTTATAGTCCAAAAATTTTATTAAAATATATTTTGGTGTTGGTCATTTTGGATTTATAGCTCATGTACCTAGTGTGCTCTTTTAGTATGTAGTTTTCACATTTTTATTTTTTTTTAGTTTGAGAAAAGTTATTGAACTACATTTTTATTATTCTGTTTCCTTGCTTTGATTTTCTTCTGTAGGGACTTCTATTAGCTGTATATTGGTTCTTCTTTGTGTCTCATATAATTTTCTCTAAAGCTTTTTTTTCTTCATTAAAAAAATAATACAATCCATCTTCTATATCTCTTATAAGGCATTTTCTGTTGTGTTTTTTTCTCTCTTGTATTCCTTCAAGTTTAATCTTCATTTCTTAAATGGTCTTTTCTTCTATTTCTAATTTTTTCTTGAGCTCTCACCTCATTAGTGAGTTTATCTAATTATGATTAATGTTTTATAGCATAAATGCCTTTAGGAGTTTTGAAATAATATGTTAGAGAATACAGCCTAATAGTATTTATCTGCATTTTTGCTTACTGTGTTTTTTCTCCCTCTTGATTTCCTAAAGTTTCTTCTATTATTTTCTCTCTGTTTAGCCATTCTTTTAGGATAGTCTGCTGCCAACAGATTCTGTTAGTTATTCCTGAAGCTTATATTCACTGGGTACTGCTTCTGGTGTGACAGTTCTTTTCTTTCAACTGTGCCACTTTATTCTGGACTCCATGGTTTCTGATGAGAAATCTGCTGACATTCAAATGTTTTCGTTTTTGTTTTTCATAGGTAGGGTGTCATTTTTCTCTGGCAGCTTTCATGTTTTTTCTTTTGTTTATAGTTTTTCAGGATTTTAACTATTATATTTCCTGACATGTTTCTTTGAGTTTATTCTGTTTGGAGTTTACTCCATTTCTTGAATCTGTAGGTTTATGTCTTCTTGACACATTTGGGAAGTTCCCAGCCATTATTTATTCTAGTACTTTTAAAAGTCTATCTTTATCCTCGATCTTTGCTATTTTAATTACTATGTCTTGATGTTGTCTTTCTTGGGTCTCTTGTGTTGGGAGATCTGTGCACCTCCATTGCTGGAGAGACTATCTCCTTCCCCAGATTGGGGAAGTTTTCAGCAGTTACCTCCTCAATGACACTTTCTATCCCCTTTTCTCTCTTCTTCTTCTGGTACCCGTATAATGTGAATATTGTTGCGTTTGGATTGTTCACACAGTTCTCTCAATATTCTTTCATTCTTAGAGGTCCTTTTTTCCTTCTGTACCTCTGCTTCTTTGGGTCCCGCCAGATTAAGGCTTTCCTACGTTACCCTGTTTCGTGAGGTCTGCTGTGTTCTTGAGGTCTGTTTGCAGTCTGGTTCAGCCTTTTTTCTTGTTGCTGTTTTAAGGTTAGTTGTATTAATTAACTAAATTTTTGTACAGTTTGTGGTTTTGGTAGGACCTTCCTGTCTTACCTCTCATGCCGCCATCTTGCAAGTCACCTACCATTTTTTAAGTTGACTTATTGATTAGGCATTGTGGATAAAATGAAGGTTCCCGTGGCCAGGATTCTCACCTGGCCGTGGTTGGCTAGCTCACTATATGTGTGGGCAATACATTGTTACTGACTCTATATAAAGAGCCCTGCCCAGTGCTCTGGGTGACACAGTAGCACGGCTGCAAGAGAGTAGAGCAGAGCCTGGAGTGGTGGCAGTGCTGAGGACAGGCCCAGAGGATGGCTGTGGTGGAAGAGTCCCAGAGGTAGAGACCGGCTTGCTGCATGCAGACTTGCTCTGAGTGAACGGGATTTTAGGGAGTGACCTGCCACCGTGGAAATAAAGTTGGGTATAACCCTTTCACCCCAAGAATGTTCTACTCTCATTTCTTTGGTCACATTGAATCCGTATTGAACCTGTCCAGGGCTGAAACCCATTGGCAAGACAGGCATTCTCTTGGTTGCTTTAAACCTTTGTCTTTTCTTCAGAGTTCTGACAAAGGTGGTTCTCACACTTTGTTTGTTTTTCAATGTGTCTGTCAGGGATGTTAGCTTGGAGCTGTGTTTTTTTCCCTGTTATCTCTTATCTGTTTTTAACTTGTTTCCTGGATGATAAATGATGTTAAGGATGGTTTAATGTGTTCATTTGCCATATATGCCTCTTTTTGTTAAAATGTCTGTTACCCAACAAAAAACAACAAATGTTGGAGAGGTTGTGGAGAAAGGGGAACCCTCCTATACTGCTGGTGGGAATGTAAATTAGTTCTATCTTTGTGGAAATCAGTATGGAGGTTCCTCAAGAAACTAAAAATAGAAATAATACTTGACCCAGGAATTCCACTTCTAGGAATTTACCCTCAGAATGCAGGAGCCCAGTTTCAAAAAGACATATGCACCCTATGTTTATTGCAGCACTATTTACAATAGCCAAGAAATGGAAACAACCTAAGTGTCCCATCAGTAGATGAATGGATAAAGAACATGTGGTACATATACACAATGGAATATTATTCAGCCATAAGAAGAAAACAAATCCTACCACTTGCAACACATGGATGGAGCCAGAGGGTATTATGCTCAGTGAAATAAGCGAGGCGGAGAAACACAAGTACCAAATGATTTCACTCATCTTTGGAGTATAAGAACAAAGTAAAAACTGAAGGAACAAAACAGCAGCAGACTCACAGAACCCAAGAATCGACTAACAGTTACCAAAGGGAAAGGGACTGGGCAGGATGTGTGGGAAGGGAGGGATAAGGGGAAAAAGGGGCATTACGATTAGTACACATAATGTAGGGGGCAGGGCATGGGGAAGGTAGTATAGCACAGAGAAGACAAGTAGTGATTCTATAGCATCTTACTATGCCTGATGGACAGTGACTGTAACGGGGTATGTGGTGGGGACTTGATAATGGGGGCAATCTAGTAACCACAATGTTGCTCATGTAATTATATATTAATGATACTAAAAAAAAAATGTCTGTTACCCTTTTGCTTATGTTTTGTATTGGCTTGTGTGTTTTCTTATTTAATTGTGAAAGATCTTTATGTATACTGAATGCTTGTCCTTTCTCAGAAAGTGTTTTGCAATATTTTTTCCTTGTGTGCGATTTGCTTTCTTTTTTTTTTAATTGAAGTATCATGATATACAATCTTATACTGGTGTCAGATGTGCCACACAGTGGTTCAGCAATTACCAATATTATTAAATCATCCCCTCTAGTGCAGTAACTATCTGTCAACAAAGAAAGATGTTACAGAATCACTGACTATATTCTCCATGCTGTACTACCATCCCTGTGACCAGCTTATATTGTGACTGAGAATTATTGTGTCTCTTTATCCCCCTCACCTTCCCCACCCACCCACTCCAACCCCTCCCCCTTGGTAACCACTAATCACTTCTCAGTGTCTACGAGTCTACGGCTGTTTTGTTCCTTCTCTTTTGCTTTGTTTTTATATTCCACAAATAAGTGAAATCATACGGTATGTGTCTTTCTCTGCCTGGCTTATTTCACTGATCATAATACCCTCTAGATCCATCCATGTTGTTGCCAATGACAAGATTTATTTTCTTTTTATGGCTGAATAGTGATTTCTTTTTGTTTTTTAACAGAATCTTTTGAAGAGTAATAGTTTTTAAATTTGATGAAGTCCAATTCATGAATTTGTTCTGGAATTAAGAGAATGGACTTTGATTGGTGTGGCACCTGGGTTTGACTCTTGGCAGGGGAGGTTAGGAAGAATCTACCACAGTATATAGAATTCTCTTCACCTACTGGATTACCAATCATTGCAACTCCTAGTAAGAGTTAACCTAGCTTTTTAGTGTGATAGACCAGTTTTTAGTCTGTACACTTCTTTTTTCAGCTGTGAATCCTTGGCCTACTTTGAGTCCTATCCTTAATAGTATAGTACAGTCTAAGCACAATGCAGTCCTTGTGGGTAAAATTAGCCAGTGATTTGCTTTGGTTTTGTTGAGAAGGGGGATAGTTCTGAACCAAGAAAGGGAGGACTCTGAGGACTTCCAGGGCAGTAGTCATAACAGTCACAACTCAATATTCTGAATTAAAAGAGAAAACAATAAGCTCTTGGAGTTGGAAGAAACAGGTAGAGATTATATACTCAGGTGATTTTCACACCCTTCTCCCTTTTTTGGTAACAGTTGAAATTTACATGGCATATGTTTGATATGTTATTGTTACAGTATTGCTGCAATAGATAAATTCAAGTTATGCTTAATTTCTGGAATGCTAGCTATAATTCTGCTTTAAAAAAAATCTCACTTAAGAAGGTGTAATACAGGTGAATTCACTATTGTAGTGTTTGTGTGCTTTCATTTAATTGAGAAAGTATACTGGTTAAAAATTTGAATATTACTAATTTCAAGTGATTTGTGATCAATCCTCACAACTGATCGATATCTGTGTGTTGGTGGCATACTGAAAGTTTTTAATCTAGTCTGGTTGTTCTCAAACTTTAGTGTGCTTCACATGCATCCTGGAGGGCTTGTTAAACACAGATTGCTCCGCTCCCATCAAATTTCTGATTTAGTAGGTCCAGGATGGGGTCTGGGGATGTGCATTTCTAACAAGTTTACAGGTAGTGCTGGGGCTCCTGGTCTGGGGATCTATTTTGAGAATCACTTCTTTAGGCCAACTTTTACCTTAACCTTTTCAGTATTTCTACCGGCATAGTCCATTCCTTTTTAAGGTGGCCCATTCACTGTTAGACATTTCCTTCTAACTAAACCTACTATTATGGACAGTTCTTCCTTCTAACTAAACCTGCTCCTGTTATTTTCAACCAGTAGTTCTAATTCTGGCCTTTGAAGTTAAGAAGTTTAAGCTCCTGTAACACAGGAGATAGCCATTGTAAGATCAGTTGAAGACAGTTATTCATGTCTCCTTTGTTTTCTTCTTTAAGGTCACATGCTTATAGTTCCCCTAATAGTTATTAGAAAACCAGTTTAATTTGTAGTTATTCTCATATTTACTATTGCTGTAGCGGTGCCTTAGGTGTAGACTTGTGTGGATAAAGTGGAGGTTCCTTGGTGGTCAGGATTCTCACCTCGTCCTGGTTGGCTAGTTTACTACACATGTGCGGGCAATGTGTTGATACTGACTCTATATATAAAGAGCCCTGCCCAAGGGCTCTGGGTGACACGGTGGCACAGCTGCAAGGCTGCAGGAGAGCAGAGCAGAGGCTGGAGTGGTGGCAGCGCTGAGGACAGAGATCCAGAGGATGGCTGTGTGAGTAGAGAGGCCCAGAGGGCGGCTATGCAAGAAGAGTGGCCCAGAGGCAGAGACCGCTTGCTGCATGCAGACTCCCTCTGAGCGGATGGGATTCTAGTGATTGACCTGCCACTGTGGAAATAAAGTTGGGTATAAACCATTTTACCTCAATAACATTCTACTGTCATTTCTTTGGTCACACTGAATCCATAGTGAACTTGCCCAGGGCTGAAACCCATTAGCAAGACAACTTGTTTCTACCTCTGTATTCCCTGGCTTGATAAGCATGCTTACACAAGCTAGAAACTTGGAAGTTATCTTAGGCTCCTTCCCCTCCTTAACTTCCTGTTTTGCTTAAGAATTATTTGACTGCAGAAATGATAGAAGCCAATTTGATTTAGTTTAAGCAGAAAGGAAGAATTTATTATAAGGGTACAGTGGGATCCCATTGAACCTGAAAATATGTAGTTTGGCTGGATCTTGTAAGTAGTTAGAAATGAGAGCTGGAAAACTGTGAAAAGAGTACGGAAGTTAGTAGGGAAGTTCTACTTCCCATGTTCTTTTTCTTTCATGAGTTACATGTGTTTCTGTCTTATTTGCTTCATTCTCCTATGCTGTCCCTTAATGACTTCTTGGGTAAATTCAGTAATGTTCTGCTATTTTTTAAAGTCCAATCTAGTTGAACAAAAGAAGCAAGACACTGAGCAGTTCATACTAAGTGATTTGTATCAGTTTGTACTAAGTGATATAAAGTTTTTCACCTTATGTACTTTATTCTGCTAGAAGCCTGGATAGTAGTTGCTCTATCCACTGTACAGTGGAGGGATCTGGGGTGGTGACTGGAAGATGGGGCACAGGGGGCTTTCTGGGGTACATGGTTATGTCTTTTTAAAAAAATATCTTGATGCTAATTACATGGATATGTTTAACATATGTTTAAAATTCATTGAGTTATATGCTTAGATATGTATACTTTTCTGAAATGAGTTATTAAAAGTTATTCAATAAAAGTTAAAAAGACATCCTAGTTTAAAAGATAAATTTCATACCCAATTTAATTTACATTTTCTTCCCTTTGCTTTGTTTTGACAGGAGAGATTCGGATTAAGAAGGGGCATGATCTGTTTTCATTTTTTCTCTCATATTTTCTGGCTTCTTTTCTTTGTTATTTTATGGTAGGGAATAGGGTGATTGAAAAGAATATGGCTTTCTCTTGATTGGTGCTGATCTAGTATTCTATTGTTTGTTGTTTCTTTCCTGGCTAAGACTAATTGTCATCCATACAGTGTAGCAGGCATCCAAGTGCTGGGGGTTTCGAGTAGCTCATTTGTAAGCTATTTTTGGGATGGGAAATTTTCTTCTCCAGATTGCCTTCACATAGGGTATTATATGGAATTTTCTAAAGCCTCCTTACTTTCCTCCGCCCAAAGCTTCCTGCTTAAGAGTGTTGCCTCTGTGAGTGGCCAGCTCTTTGTGGTGGGTTACCAGCATTAGTGCCCAAACTCTGCTTCCTTCCATGATTTCTTCTTAATGCATAGGTACTATTTCATCCTTGACAAACCAAATGATGGGAATATAGGCTGCTTCCTTGCTGCCTCCTCTTTTTGCAATAATTACTGCTTCCACTTTCCCTTTCTCCCTGCTCACTCCTGTTACAGTTGCCTGAACATATCAGTTGCTTTAATGATACAGTGTCTAAATATCCCTCTTTATCTTTTTACCCATTTACTACCAATTTAAGAAATACGTTTTCCTTCTCCAGTTCTTTTTCATCATCAACTTCGCTCTTCTTTTTATGCTTGGGCATTTGTAGGTTATGTTCTGGATAGCCACTACCAACCCATATTAGTGTTCCCATGTTTTTCAGCCCACCAGTCACAGTATATGATCTTAGAGGGTTTTTTTTATTTTAAATCTTTTCTGAAGAAGCTAGGCAGATTCCATTTTTTTACCCCCTGTGGCTGTTAGTGTTGCCATGGTACCAGTTACTTGAGTCTTGTTTTTCCTATGGCTGACCATACAGATTTCAGTTCTTTCTTCTTATGCTTCCCATTTTGTCTTTGTACTGTCCAGAACAGTTTGATGTGCTACTTGCCTGTGTTTATATTAGAGCTTCCTTCATTGAAATAAGGAAATAATGCCTCATTTGCCTTATTATTTTTTTTTCAAAACAGTTTCTCATTTAATGTTGCTAATTGGGTGGGAGGTTGCTTCAAAATTCTGAATTTTGCTGATATATTGAACACTGCTTACTGAGTGAGGAGGAAGAGGCATTGGATGAGGTGGGATGGTCTAAGCTGAAATAGAAGGAAAGGGGAGGCACTGTCAGTGTTTTCATATTGTCTGTATTTTCTCCATAGTACTTTTACACTTTTTCATTGGAAACATGTATTTAGCGCCTAGTAAAGATATATAAACAAGGCTCTAAGTTTTATTTTAGCATTAATTGAATGTTAGTGGTATTTCTAACTTTAACATGTAAAAGGAGGCCTGTTGTTTATGATTTTTAAAAAAACTGAAAATTTGCTTTTTACTTCATATAGGAGGAGGGTGAATAAAATGAGAAAAATAAACATAACTAAATGTATAGTCATTATGAATAATACATCTTATCAAAATATCTTGTCATCTTGTGAGCCTCCTCCCCTAATTTTCCTTCGGCATTTTATAACCAATGCCCCATATCCTTCATAGTATACCTGAACAGATTTTACTCAGAGATGTTTCTGGCTTTAGCTATTGAGCAGGAAATATAAAACACAGATACTTTTTAACTGTAATGAATGTTGTAGAGATGTTTAATATAAAGTTCTTACATTTTCAGAAAAGACATTAAAGACTTATATTTTACTTTTTTTCCCTTTGAAGGATGTGATGACTGGACTTAGTCCCCTGCTCTTCAGGAAGCTCAGTAATCCTGACATATTTTCATCTACTGGAAAAGCTAAACTTCAGCGACAACTTAGTCAGGATGACTGTAAGTTACGGAGAGGAAGCTTGGCCAGTTCTCTATCAGGTAAGTATTTTCTAATTTTTGTTTTTAAGAAATGTGGGGACTGTGTTGTCAGTATTTAAGGGGTTATCAACTGAACTTATTTATACTTATCTGTAATTTTGTAGGGCAGCCTGATACCCCATTTAACTGCAGCCTCCTCTGTGCTTATCATTCCTCATGCCTTGGCATCTTCTTCCCTCATGCTAATCTTGTATGGAACACTTACGGGTGAGGCTATTTTCCTCTTTACTGCTTCCTCATAGCATCTCTGAATGCCATCCTCCTGAACCTGATAGATATTTCTTGGTTGACCACTATCACTGGTCATTTCCTTTCAATCTGATTTTAGTTCTCTGTTCACTTCTGAACACGTAACAGCCTTTGCTCCTTTTGATTTTCTTTTTTTCTCCACTTTAAAAATCCATTCCAAAGCACATAGTGCCTCTCTATCTCTTCCATAGAAAAGTTCTAAAAAAACTCAAGGTGAAAAAATTGCACAAGGAGATCATGGCCAAAATAGGAAGTAATTAAAATATGGCATAATTTTAAGCAGCCAATAGAGTATGAAAAAAATTTGACATCACCTAAAAATAGTAGCTCAGTACAGAAGAAAATGTAGTCCTACCATACTCCTTGGCCTAATAGTAAACAGTTATTCTTTTATTTTTGTACCTTTTTGGGGCTATTCCCTTGGCTTTAATCTTCTTACTCTTTCATTGAAATTTTTCTTTTGTCTGTTATTTATTTAATCACATAGAGTCATTTCTTGTTTTTTTTCATACAATTCTATTTTTTTTAAAGGATTTATCTTTTGAATTCTCTAAGTAGATTTTTTACTTTCAGATGAAAAATTCAAATTAAAAATTAAGTTTTCTTTTTTTTCTGAATCAGTTCTTTTTCTTTTGAGCACCTAACAACCAGGATCCATTGCTTTGCTCTGAAATGCTAACTCCCTTCTATCTTGTGAGGTAGTTGCCTGGCTATTGGGTAGAATGATGTGGGAATGTGGTTGTGTTGGACTGTTCTGGCTATAGATTTTCACTTAATCTGAATTTAGCCTTATATCTTATTTTGTGTTCTCTTAGGTATCTTGCATTTCTGAGTACTGAACTTAACTGAGATTTTGCAGGGTAGCCTGATAAACCATTTCACTGCAAACTCCTCCCTGCTCTCATGCCTCATTCCTTTCTTTGCCCAGTTCCATTGGTTATGATTCACCTATCTGCTTTAGATTTTCCCGAAATTTTGTTCATCCCCTCATAGTTAGTCTCTATCTCTTTCTTTTTCTCTTGGGTTATACAGCCTTTGTTTATTTTATGTTGTTCTTATTTTAATGGAGGATCCTGGGGAACAAAAGATAAAAGTATGTGCTCAGTCAGCCATCGTTAACTGGGAATATTTTATACATTAGACTCTTGAATCACTATAAGGTTAACAATTAGAACTTTTAAGATATTTTCCTTTTTTCTGAGTTACTTTTTTACTAAAGAGCTGGGTGCTCCATTTGTTCATATTTTTCTTCTGTTTTATGTTTGTTTTCCTCAAATACTTGGCAGTCCGTTGTACACTTAAAGCCCAGATTGGAACATATATGTCCAAATGGGTCTCTTCTGCAGTTCTGTAAGCCCCTTTCCCCTGCAGGCCTTTATTTTGAAAGAGATAGAGATATGATATCGGCCTTTGTATATGTGGATAGGGTAAGTTAACAAGCAGATTCTTTTAGGATATATAGATGAGGACTAGGCAGATCATCTGGAGAACTTGGCAATATTTGCAAAAGGAAGGAAAGAAGGCAGGCAGGCTCTACTCTGGGTTTATGAATATTTGAGTAGAGAACGATTCATCTTTATGTTTGTGGAGGATTTTATGGAAAGCGTTCTTAGTAAAGCATACTCTTGAGGGCAGACTTGAAAGATAACTAGGTTTAAAAAAAATATTGCATGTTTCTGATTAAAAAAGTAAAATATGTCAGTTATAAAAAATTTGAGTACAAAAACATGCATCATGGCAAAGTGAGAAGTCCTTCTAAATATTTCTGTGTGATTCCTGCCAAACCATTTATTTTTATTTATTTATTTATTTAATAATTTATTTTGGTATCATTAATCTACAGTTACATGTGCAATATTATGCTTATTAAACTACCCCCTTCATCAGGCCCCACCACCAATCTCATTACCGTCACTGTCCATCAGCGTAGTGAGATGCGATAGAATCACTACTTGTCTTCTCTGAGTTGTACAGCCGTCCCCGTGCCCCTCCAACATTACATCTGCTAATCGTAATGCCCCTTTTTCTCTCTTATCCCTCCTTTCCCACCCATCCTCCGCAGTCCTTTTCCCTTTGGTAACTATTAGTCCATTTTTGGGTTCTGTGAGTCTGCTGTTGTTTTGTTCCTTCAGTTTTTTTTTCTTTGTTCTTATACTCCACATATGAGTGAAATCATTTGATACCTGTCTTTTTCAGCTTGGCTTATTTCACTGAGCATAATAACCTCTAGCTCCATCCATGTTGTTGCAAATGGTAGGATTTGTTTTCTTCTTATGGCTGAATAGTATTCCATTGTGTATATATACCACCTCTTCTTTATCCATTCATCCACTGATGGACACTTAGGTTGCTTCCATTTCTTGGCTATTGTAAATAGTCCTGCGATAAACATAGGGTGCATATGTCTTTTTCAAACTGGACTGTTGCATTCTTAGGGTAGATTCCTAGGAGTGGAATTCCTGCGTCAAATGGTATTTGTATTTTGAGTTTTTTGAGGAACCTCCATACTGCTTTCCACAGTGGTTGAACTAATTTGCATTCCCTCCAGCAGTGTAGGAGGGTTCCCTTTTCTCCACATCCTCGCCAACATTTGTTGTTGTTTGTGTTTTGGATGTTGGCCATCCTCACTGGTGTGAGATGATATCTCATTGTGGTCTTAATCTGCATTTCTCTGATGATTAGCGATGTGGAGCATCTTTTCATGTGCCTGTTGGCCATCTGAGTTTCTTCTTGGAGAAGGGTCTATTCATGTCCTTTGCCCATTTCTTAATTGGATTATTTGCTTTATGTTTGTTGAGGTGCCTGAGTTCTTTATATATTTTGGATGTCAACCCCTTATCGGATATGTCATTTATGAATATATTCTCCCATACTGTAGGATGTCTTTTTGTTCTACTGATGGTGTCCTTTGCTGTACAGAAGCTTTTGGCTTGATATAGACCCACTTGTTCATTTTTGCTTTTGTTTCCCTTGCCCGGGGAGATATTTTCATAAAAAAGTCGCTCATATTTATGTCCAAGAAATTTTTGCCTATGTTTTTTTCTAAGAGTTTTATGGTTTCATGACTTACATTCAGGTCTTTGATTCATTTTGAGTTTATTTTGTGTATGGAGTTAGACAGTAGTCCAGTTTCATTCTCTTACATGTAGCTGTCCAGTTTTTCCAACACCAGCTGCTGAAGAGGCTGTCATCTCCCCATTGTATATCCAAGGCACTTTTATCAAATATTAATTGACTGTATATGTTTGGGTTAATGTTTGGATTTTCTATTCTGTTCCACTGGTCTGTGGGTCTGTTTTTGTGCCAATACCAAATTGTCTTGATTATTGTGGCTTTGTAGTAGAGCTTGAAGTCAGGGAGTGTAATTCCCCCTGTTTTATTCCTCCTTCTCAGGATTGCTTTGGCTATTCGGGGTCTTTTGTGGTTCCATATGAATTTTAGAATTATTTGTTCCAGTTCATTGAAGAAAGCTGTTGGTAGTTTGATAGGGATTGCATTGAATCTGTAGATTACTTTGGGTAGTATAGCCATTTTGACAATATTTATTCTTCCTAGCCAAGAGCATGGGATGCATTTCCATTTGTTAGTGTCCTCTTTAATTTCTCTTAGGAGTGTCTTGTAGTTTTCAGAGTACAGGTCTTTCAGTTCCTTCGTTAGGTTTATTCCTAGGTGTTTTATTCTTTTTGATGCAATTGTTAATGGAGTTGTTTTTCTGAATACTCTTTCTGTTAGTTCATCGTTAGTGTATAGGAAAGCAACAGATTTTTGTGTGTTAATTTTGTATCCTGCAACTTTGCTAAATTCAAATATTAGTTCTAGTAGTTTTGGAATGGAGTCTTTAGGGTTTTTTAGGTACAGTATCATGTCATCTGCAAATAGTGACAATTTGACTTCTTGTTTACCAATCTGGATGCCTTGTATATCTTTGTTTTGTCTGATTGCCGTGGCTAGGACCTCCAGTACTATGTTGAATAACAGTGGGGAGAGTGGGCATCCCTGTCTTGTTTCTGATCTGAGATGAAAAGCTTTCAGCGTCTCGCCGTTAGTATGATGTCAGCTGTGGGTTTGTCATATATAGCCTTTATGATGTTGAGGTACTTGCCGTCTATACCCATTTCTTGAGAGTTTTAATCAGGAATGGATGCTGAATTCTGTCAAATGCTTTTTCAGCATCTATGGAGATGATCATATGGTTTTTGTTCTTCTTTTTGTTGATGTGGTGGATGATGTTGAATGATTTTTGAATGTTGTACCATCCTTGCATGTGTGAGATGAATCCCACTTGATCATGGTGTATGATCCTCTTGATGTATTTTTGAATTCGGTTTGCTAATATTTTGTTGAATATTTTTGTATCTACGTTCATCAGGGATATTGGTCTGTAATTTTCTTTTTTGGTGAGGTCTTTGCCCGGTTTAGGTATTAGAGTGATGTTGGCTTCATACAATGAGTTTGGAAGTATTCCCTCCTCTTCTATTTTTTGGAAAACTTTAAGGAGAATGGGTGATATTTCTTTTCTATATGTCTGGTAGAATTCAGAGGTGAATCCATCAGGTCTGGGGGTTTTGTTCTTGGGTAG
Organism: Smutsia gigantea; assembly: GCA_032199065.1. NCBI lineage: Eukaryota > Metazoa > Chordata > Mammalia > Pholidota > Manidae > Smutsia > Smutsia gigantea. The sequence continues at coordinate 100,715 of JAVSCE010002600.1, forward strand.
TTTTTGATTACCCATTCAATTTCATTGCTGGTGATTAGTCTTTAGTTTTTCTGTTTCTTGTTTGGTCAGTCTTGGAAGGTTGTATTTTTCTAAGAAGTTGTCCATTTCTTGTATGTTTTCCAGCTTGTTAGCATATAGATTCTCATAATATTCTCTTATAATTCTTTGTATTTCTGTGGGGTCCGTCGTGATTTTTCCTTTCTCATTTCTGATTCTGTTTATGTGTGTAGATTCTCTTTTTCTCTTAATGAGTCTGGCTAGGGGTTTATCAATTCTGTTTATTTTTTGAAAGAACCAGCTCTTGGTTTCATTGATTTTCTCTATTGTTTTATTCTTCTCAATTTTATTTATTTCTTCTCTAATCTTTATTATGTCCCTCCTTCTGGTGACTTTGGGCCTCATTTGCTCTTCTTTTTCCAATTTCAGTAATTGTGTCTTTAGACTATTCATTTGGGAATGTTCTTCCTCCTTTAAATAGGCCTGGATTGCAATATACTTTCCTCTTAGACCCAGCCGTCTTTGCTGCGTCCCACAGAAGTTGTGGCTTTGTGTTGCTGTTGTCATTAGTCTCCATATATTCTTTGATTTCTGTTTTGATTTGGTCATTAACCCATTGATTAATTAGGAGTGTGTTGTTAAGTCTCCATGTATTTGTGAGCCTTTTTGATTTCTTTCTAAAATTTTTTCTAGTTTTTTACCTTGGTGATCTGAGAAGTTGGTTGGTAGGATTTCAATATTTTTGAAATTACTGAGGTTCTTTTTGTGGCCTAGTATGTGGTCTATTCTGGAAAATGTTCCATGTGCACTTGAGAAGAATGTGTATCCGTTGCTTTGGGGTGTAGAGTTCTGTAGATGTCCATTAGGTCCATCTGTTCTAGTGTGTTGTTCAGTGCCTCTGTGTCTACTTATTTTCTGTCTGGTTTATCTGTCCTTTGGAGTGAGTGGTGTGTTGAAGTCTCCTAAAATGAATGCATTGCTGTCTATTTCCTCCTTTAATTCTGTTAGTATTTATTTCACATATGCTGGCGCTCCTGTGTTGGGTGCATATATATTTATAGTGGTTATATCTTCTTATTGGACGGACCCCTTTATCATAATGTAATGTCCTTCTTTATGTCTTGCTACTTTCTTCGTTTTGAAGTCTATTTTGTCTGATACAAGTACTGCAACACCTGCTTTTTTCTCCTTGTTGTTTGCATGAAATATCTTTTTCCATCCCTTCACTTTTAGTCTGTGTAAATCTTTGGGTTTGAGGTGAGTCTCTTGTAAGCAGCATATAGATGGGTCTTGCTTTATTATCCATTCTGTTACTCTGTGTCTTTTGATTGGTGCATTCAGTCCATTTACATTTAGGGTGATTATCGATAGATATGTACTTATTGCCATTGCTAGCTTTAGATTCGTGGTTACCAAAGTTCAAGGGTTGCTTCTTTACTATCTAACAATCTAACTTAACTTTCTTGTTAAGTAATTCTAAACACTTTCTGATATTTCTTCATTTCTCTCCCTTCTTATTCTTCTTCCTCCATTCTTTATATACTAGGTGTTTTATTCTTTGCCTTTAGTTAGTATTTGGATGGTCTGCTTTCTTTGCTATGATTTTATTTTCTCTGGTGACATCTTTTTAACCTTAGGAGTGGTTCCATCTAGAGTAGTCCATTTAAGATATCCTGTTTTGGTGGATTATGAGAGGCAAACTCTCAACTTTCGTTTCTCTGGAAATTGTTAAATCCTTCCGTCATATTTAAATGATAATCGACCTGGATACAATATTCTTGGTTTGAGGTCCTTCTGTTTCATAACGTTAAATATATCATGCCATTCTCTTCTGGCCTCTAAGGTTTCTTTTGAGAAGTCTGATGGTAATCTGATGGGTTTTCCTTTGTAGGTGATCTTTTTTCTCTCTCTAGCTGCCTTTAATACTCTGTCCTTATCTTTGATCTTTGCCATCTTAATTATTATGTGTCTTGTTGTTGTCTTCCTTGGGTCCCTTGTGTTGGGAGATCTGTGGGCTTCGGTGGACTTCGAGACTATTTCCTTCCCCAGCGAGGGAGAATTTTCAGGAATTATTTCTTCAAAGGCACTTCCTATCCTTTTTTCTGTCTCTTCTTCCTCTGGTACTCCTATAATGCGAATATTGTTCCGTTTGGATTGGTCACACAGTTCTCTTAATATTCTTTCATTCCTGGAAATCCTTTTATCTCTGTCTGCCTCAGCTTCTGTGTATTCCTGTTCTCTGATTTCTATTTCATTAACAGTCTCTTACATCTCATCCAGTCTGTTGTTAAGCCCGTTGATCACTTCTCTGATTTCTTCGTTGTCTTTCCTCACTTCCCTCACTTCCTCCCTCAGCTCTTGCACATTTCTCTGTAGGTCCATCAGTATGGTTATGGTTATGACTTTTATTGTGAATTCTTTGTCAGGAAGACTGTGCATTTCCATCCATTCATGCTCCCTCTCTGGGGTTGTCTGGTTGATTTTCATCTGAACCATATTCCTCTGTCTTTTCATGGCTATTGACGTGGTCGCTGGTAGTTGCCACGTATGTCACCTGGGCTCTTTAAGACTTTAAAAAGAGAAAAAAAAAAGAAAAAAAAGAAAGAAAGAAAGAGAATAAAGGAAAAAGAAAACAAAACAAAACGAAAGAAAACAAAAAAACGACCACCGGGAGTAGATTCTGTGGGAATGCTGTAGGTGTCGCTGTTGCCCCACTATTCTGCAGCCATGGCTGCACCGCTCCGCCGGGCCCTTTATCGCTCTGGCCAGGGTGGGAACGAATGGTAGGCTCTTGATCTCAGTGAGAAGTGTAAGTACGGCCACGTTTCCGCAGTCACCAGCTAAGGCGTTTGAAACTCCCCAGGACTCCCAGCCTGCTGGGCTGAGTGTGCCAGGGCGATCTGGCTCCTCCACTGGGCTCCTGTCTCTTTAAGACTGCTGAAGAAAGCGTGCGTTTTTTTTTTCCTTCCTGGGAGCCAGCTGCAAGCACCCTGACATGGTCCCCGCTCAGATCCTTCCCCTCTGTCTCTCCAATCTCAGCTACACTGCATGATGTGGGTCAACGCTCCTCGTGCAGATAACCGGGGCTGGCTACTTCGCGGGGTGTACTTCCACTCCCTCCTCGCTCTGAATCCTCTCCTCCCGCCGGTGCGCTGGGGTTCAGGGAGTGCTCAGGTCCCGCCGGGTCACGGCTCCGTACCTTACCCGCGTCTTGGGGTGCCGAGTCCTCTCTGGTGTAGCTGCACGCTGTGCGCTTTCCTGGGTATTCTGGTGTCTCTTTTAGGAATAGATGTATTTGCTGTATTTTTGTAGATAAATATAGTGTTGGGAGATTTCTGCCACCCTGCTCATGCTGCCATCTTCCCGGAAGTCCTCTGTGTCTTTTGATTGGTGTATTCAGTCCATTTACATTTAGGGTGATTATCGATAGATATGTACTTATTGCCATTGCTGGCTTTAGATTGGTGGTTACCATAGGTTCAAGGGTTGCTTCTTTACTATTTAACAATCTAATTAAGTTTCTTGTTAAGTTATTGTAAACACCATCTGATGTTTCTCTATTTCTCTCCCTTCTTATTCTTCCTCCTCAATTCTTTATATACTAGGTGTTTTATTCTTTGCCTTTAGTTAGTATTTGGATGGTCTGCTTTCTTTACTATGATTTTATTTTCTCTGGTGATATCTTTTTAGCCTTAGGGGTGCTTCCCTCTAGAGCAGTTCCCTTAAGATATCCTGTAGAGGTGGTTTATGGGAGGCAAATTCTCTCAGCTTTCGCTTGTCTGGAAATTGTTTAATCCCTCTGTCATATTTAAATAATAATTGTGCTGGATATAATATTCTTGGTTTGAGGCCCTTGTGTTTCAGTACGTTAAATATATCATGCCATTCTCTTCTGGCCTGTAAGGTTTCTGTTGAGAAGTCTGATGACAGTCTGATGGGTTTTCCTTTGTAGGTGATCTTTTTTCTCTCTTTAGCTGCCTTTAATACTCTGTCTTTATAATTGATCTTTGCCATTTTCAGTATTATGTGTTTTGGTGTTGTCTTTCTTGGGTCCCTTGTGTTGGGAGAACTGTGGGTTCCGTGGACTGCGAGACTATTTCCTTCCCCAGCATGGGGAAGTTTTCAGCAATTATATCTTCAAAGACACTTTCTATCCCTTTTTCTCTCTCTTCTTCCTCTGGTACTCCTATAATGCGAATTTTGTTCCTTTTCGATTGGTCACACAGTTCTCTTAGTATTCTTTCATTCCTAGAAATCCGTTTATTTCTCTCTGCCTCAACTTCTCTGTATTCCTGTTCTCTGATTTCTATTCCATTAACAGTCTCTTGCATCTCATCCAGTCTGCTGTTAAGCCCGTCGATTGCTTGTCTTATTTCTGCATTGTCTTTCCTCACTTCCCTCACTTCCTCCCTCAGCTCTTGCACATTTCTCTTTAGATCTGTCAGTATGGTTATGAGTTTTATTCTGAGTTGTTTTCCAGGAAGATTGTGCATTTCCATCCCTTCAGGCTCCCTCTCTGGGGTTGTCTGGTTGATCTTAGTCTGGATCATATTCCTCTGTCTTTTCATCGTGGTAGAAGTGGTCGCTTGTAGGTGCCATGTATGTCAGCTGGGCTCTTTAAGACTTTTGAAAAGAAAAAAAAAAGGACGGACGAGAAAGAGAAGAAAAAAGAAAGAAAGAAAAGTAAAGAAAAGAGAGAAAAAGGATGAGAAAAAAAACGCTCCCTAGGAGTATATTCTGTGAGGATGCTCTAGGTGGCGCTGTTGCTCCACTATTCTGCAGCCCAGCCGCGCTGCGCCACTCCACAGGGCCCTTTGTAGCTCAGGCTGCTGCGGGAATGAATGGGAGGCTGTTGGTCTCTGTGTAAGTATCAGGGCGGCTAATTGTTCCCCGTCGCCAGCCAAGGGGTCTGAAAAACCCCAGGACTCCCAGCCTGCTGGGTTGAGTGTGCTGGGGCCATCCTACTCGTCTCTTGGTCCCCTGTGTCTTTAAGATTGGTAAAGAAAAAGCGCGCGCTTTTCTTTTATCCCGGGGAACCGGCTGCGAGGACCCGCAGTGCATTCCCGCTCAGTTCCTGCACCCTCTGTCTCTCCAGTCTCCGATACACTGCATGACGTGTGTCACCGCTTCTGGTGCAGATCACCAGGGCTGGTTATTTCGCGGGCCTGTACTTCCACTCCCTCCTGGCTCTGAATCCTCTCCTCCCGCCAGTGCGCTGGGGTGGGGGAGGGCTTGGGTCCTGCCTGGGCACGGGTCCATACCTTACGCGCCTCGTGGGGTGCTGAGTCCTCTCAGGTGTAGCTGCAGGCTGGGGTAGTCATGTATCTTCTAGTCTCTCTTTTAGGAATAATTGTATTTGCTGTATTTTCATAAATATATTTGGTTTTGGGTGGAGGTTTCTGCCGCTCTGCTCACGCCACCATCTTCCTGGAAGTCCAAATCCCTTATCATTTATATATATTTTATTATTTTAAATATCCTTTAAAAATTTTGTATAAATGTACACAAACTTTTTTATTTTAAAATCAAAATTAGAGTCATATGCTACATACTTCCTTTCTGCTTTTTTTTACTCAACATGAAATGTTGAACATTTTTCTCTTGACTACGTGTTGAGCTGCTTCATTATTTTTAATGGGTCCAGTATTTCATTATGTGGAGATATTATGATTTCTTTAACTTGTAATGAATATTTATCTTATTTCCAATTATATTATGGTGAGCTTTTCTAAGGTGAACATTATGCTCTACTGTTCTTTTTTTCTTTATACTACATTCCTGCAAGAGGAATGCTAGGTCCAAACGTACTCTAATAAAAATTTTAATAAGTTTTGATTAGCCAACCTCCAAATAAGTTGCCTCACATTTTGTTTGCAATAAAAGGGTATGTTGTAGTAGAAACAAAAACCAAAACCTCCTTTTGCTCACACTTTTATTATGGTGGATATTTTCATGATGAATAGGATTTTACCAGGAAGAAGAAGGGTTTTCATGTCAGGTGGAACTGAAGGCATAATATTGAAGTTGAGTAAGTGAATGGGTGTGGAAAAGAGTGGAAGGAGATGAGACCAGGAAGATGATCCGGATTTATGGAGGAGTTTTTTTTAGCATTTTAAGAGTTTGGCTTAATTCTTTAAGCAGTAGGGAGTCATTAGAGGTTTCTCAGGCCAGGGACTGACATGACCACATTTGTTTGGTTAGTGACAGTATGAGAATGGTGTGAAGGAAGGGGCTGAAATGGGACTTGGACCTCAATTAGAAAGTCATTGCAATTCTAGGTAGTCTTTATAAGTGACTTTCTCATAATCTTTCAGTGGAATTAAGGCAATAAGTCCAGCTGGACTGAGCACATGGAGTCTCAACAGAGCGCTATAGGTTGAGTGTTTGTCTTCCGGAAATCTAAGGGCCAAACTTGTCTAGGAGAAGCTGTTGGCTCCACTCATGTTGCATTGTGTTTTTCAGAAGCCGGGTAGGATGGAAGGAGCTGGAAAAGTCCCAGCTTGCTAGTCTTGGTGTCAGGGTTGGTGGCTGGCATGGTAGTGGATATTACAGAGATTATAAGATAGTTCAGTTCAATTCCACTTTCAGTTCTTTCACTGTCAAGACAGTTGGAGTTTTTGAAGGGCTACACATTCTAAAATGGATGTGCAGAAACTTCACTTCGTTTTAGATTGATACACTTTTATCTACTTGATGTCACTGTATTTTTAAATCATTAATTAATAAATTAATTACAAGTATATTTTCCAAACCTTGTGTTTGAAGGTAAGCAGCTGCTCCCCTTGTCCAGCAGTGTACATAGCAGTGTGGGACAGGTGACTTGGCAGTCTTCAGGAGAAGCATCAAACCTCGTTCGAATGAGGAACCAGTCCCTTGGACAGTCTGCACCTTCTCTTACTGCTGGCTTGGTAAGTGTTAGTAAACTTGGTCCCTTGCTCTGTTAACAAATCGTTGATTGTCATTTGTCACTGCCACATCTGTTACTTTCCTTTTTTAGGATTTGGGTAGTTTAATTTCTCAAAGTGAAGTACAGAAAAATAATGGAATTTAATTGAATATATTTTGATTGTTCTCTCATGCTGTCACTGGTACTGACTATGTAGTGATAGTCAGGAAAAAGATATATTATGATTGAATGAATGAATACATTTCTAGGGAAAGGGCTTTCTTATAGAAATAGTTCTTAATTTTATGAAGGTGTATAGCATCTGTGTACAGCTCTGTAGTATACATATTTAGTACATGAGGATAGGATATTATAGTGGGCCCTCAGTACATATTAGATGAAAGAATGAGCCTGTTTTGTCTTGGCTTGTATGGTGGACAGAACCTAACAAAGGTTAAGTGTGTAGTCTGGGCAAGTTGTTTTTGCCTGTGATTGCATCTTGTACCCTTCTACCTCAGTAGCCCTGTCTGTTTACTTAAGCCACTTGTTGTCTTTCTGCTGCCTTACAGCAGGTGGGGAGTTAAAAAGTTTTGGATTAAGAGATTTCCTTATGTGACCTAAAGTTTGTGACACTCTTCCCTCTATCCATAAGACAAGGCACACTAATAATTTGTAGGGTGCAATACAAAAATGTATTCCCATTAAAATACTTTTCGGTATTGTCTTTTGGGTTGGACTATATGAGGTAGAAAGCCTTGCCCATTTGTCCATCCTGGAAAGTGGGGGTAGGGAAAGAAGTCTTACAGCAGGTGGGGAGATAAAATTTTTTGGATTAAGAGAGTTCCTCATGTGACCTGAAGTTTGTGATCCTTAGGGTACAGGGAAAATTAGGGTCACTTTTGGAACTTCCCCGACCCCAACATTTTATTTGAAAATTTCAAACCTACAGAGGAATGGAAAGAAGGGTACAGTGAATACTCATATAAACTTGCTTAGAATGACCAATTTGGTTGTAACTTCACATTACCACATTAGTTTTATTTGTGTATATGTATGTATTTTTTTTCCTGAAATATTTCAAAGTGAGCCACAGACATTATGATGCCTCACTCTTTTTTTTTTAATATAATTTATTTTGGTATCATTAATCTACAATTACATGTGCAATATTATGGATATTAAACTACCCCTTCATCAGGTCCCCCCCACCAACCTCATTACAGTCACTGTCCATCAGCGTAGTGAGATGCTATAGAATCACTACTTGTCTTCTCTGAGTTGTACAGCTCTCCCCGTGCCCCCCCAACATTACGTCTGCTAATCGTAATGCCCCTTTTTCCCTCTTATCCCTCCCTTCCCCCCCATTTTCCCCAGTCCCTTTCCATTTGGTAACTATTAGTCCATTCTTGGTTTCTGTGAGTCTGCTGCTGTTTTGTTCCTTCAGTATTTTTTCTTTGTTCTTATACTCCACATATGAGTGAAATCATTTGATACTTGTCTTTTTCGGCTTGGCTTATTTCACTGACCATAATACCCTCTAGCTCCATCCATGTTGTTGCAAATGGTAGGATTTGTTTTCTTCTTATGGCTGAATAATATTCCATTGTGTATATGTACCACATCTTCTCTATCCATTCGTCTACTGAAGGACACTTAGGCTGCTTCCATTTCTTGGCTATTGTAAATAGTGCTGCGATAAACATAGGGGTGCATCTGTCTTTTTCAAATTGGGCTGCTGCATTCTTAGGGTAAATTCCTGGGTCAAATGGTATTTCTATTTTGAGTTTTTTTTGAGGAACCTCCATACTGCTTTCCACAATGGTTGAACTAATTTGCAGTCCCACCAGCAGTGTAGGAGGGTTCCCTTTTCTCCACATCCTCGCCAACATTTGTTGTTGTTTGTGTTTTGGATGTTGGCCATCCTCACTTGTGTGAGGTGATATCTCATTGTGGTTTTAATCTGCATTTCTCTGATGATTAGCGATGTGGAGCATCTTTTCATGTGCCTGTTGGCCATCTGAATTTCTTCTTTAGAGAAGTGTCTATTCATGTCCTCTGCCCATTTCTTAATTGGATTATTTGCTTTTTGTTTGTTAAGGTGCGTGAGTTCTTTATATATTTTGGATGTCAACCCTTTATCAGATATGTTATTTATGAATACATTCTCCCATACTGTAGGATGTCTTTTTGTTCTACTGATGGTGTCCTTTGCTGTACAGAAGCTTTTTGGCTTGATATAGACCCACTTGTTCATTTTTGCTTTTGTTTCCCTTGTCTGGGAAGATATGTTCATGAAGAAGTTGCTCATGTTTATGTCCAACAGATTTTTGCCTATGTTTTTTTCTAAGAGTTTTATTGTTTCATGACTTACATTCAGGTCTTTGATCCACCTTGAGTTTACCTTTGTGTATGGTGCTAGACGGTAGTCCAGTTTCATTCTCTTACATGTAGCTGTCCAGTTTTTCCAACACCAGCTGCTGAAGAGGCTGTCATCTCCCCATTGTATATCCAAGGCTCCTTTATCAAATATTAATTGACTGTATATGTTTGGGTTAATGTTTGGATTTTCTATTCTGTTCCACTGGTCTGTGGGTCTGTTTTTGTGCCAATACCAAATTGTCTTGATTACTGTTGCTTTGTAGTAGAGCTTGAAGTCAGGGAGCGTAATTCCCCCTGTTTTATTCCTCCTTCTCACTATTGCTTTGGCTATTTGGGGTCTTTTGTGGTTCCATATGAATTTTAGAATTATTTGTTTGAGTTCATTGAAGAAACCTGTTTGTAGTTTGATAGGGATTGCATTGAATCTGTAGATTGCTTTAGGTAGTATAGCCATTTTGACAATATTTATTCTTCCTAGCCAAGAGCATGGGATGCATTTCCATTTGTTAGTGTCCTCTTTAATTTCTCTTAGGAGTGTCTTGTAGTTTTCAGAGTACAGGTCTTTCACTTCCTTCGTTAGCATTATTCCAAGGTATTTTATTCTTTTTGATGAAATTGTGAATGGAATTGTTTTTCTGATTTCTCTTTCTGTTAGTTCATCATTAGTGTATAGGAAAGCAACAGATTTCTGTGTGTTAATTTTGTATCCTGAAACTTTGCTGAATTCAGTTATTAGTTCTAGTTTTGAAGTGGAGTCTTTAGGGTTTTTTATGTACAGTATCATGTCATCTGCAAATAGTGACAATTTGACTTCTTCTTTACCAATCTGGATGTCTTGTATGTCTTTGTTTTGTCTGATTGCCATGGCTAGGACCTCCAGTACTATGTTGAATAACAGTGGAGAGAGTGGGCATCCCTGTCTTGTTCCCGATCTTAGATGAAAAGCTTTCAGCTTCTCGCCGTTAAGTATGATGTTAGCTGTGGGTTTGTCATATATAGCTTTATGATGTTGAGGTACTTGCCGTCTATACCCATTTTGTTGAGAGTTTTAATCATGAATGGATGCTGAATTTTGTCAAATGCTTTTTCTGCATCTATGGAGATGATCATGTGGTTTTGTTCTTCTTTTTGTTGATATGGTGGATGATGTTGATGGATTTTCAAATGTTGTATCCTTGCATCCCTGGGATGAATCCCACTTGATCATGGTGTATGATCCTCTTGATGTATTTTTGAATTTGGTTTGCTAATATTTTGTTGAGTATTTTTGAATCTATGTTCATCAGGGATATTGGTCTGTAATTTTCTTTTTTGGTGAGTTCCTTGCCCGGTTTTGGTATTAGAGTGATGCTGGCTTCATAGAATGAGTTTGAAAGTATTCCCTCCTCTTCTATTTTTTGGAAAACTTTAAGGAGAATGGGTGTTATTTCTTCTCTATATGTCTGGTAGAATTCAGAGGTGAATCCATCAGGTCCGGGGGTTTTGTTCTTGGGTAGTTTTTTGATTACCGATTCAATTTCGTTGCTGGTGATTGGTTTGTTTAGTTTTTCTGTTTCTTGCTTGGTCAGTCTTGGAAGGTTGTATTTTTCTAAGAAGTTGTCCATTTCTTGTATGTTTTCCAGCTTGTTAGCATATAGATTCTCATAATATTCTCTTATAATTCTTTGTATTTCTGTGGGGTCCGTCGTGATTTTTCCTTTCTCATTTCTGATTCTGTTTATGTGTGTAGGTTTTCTTTTTCTCTTAATGAGTCTGGCTAGGGGTTTATCTATTTTGTTTATTTTTTGAAAGAACCAGCTCTTAGTTTCATTGATTTTTTTCTATTGTTTTATTCTTTTCAATTTTATTTATTTCTTCTCTGATCTTTATTATGTCCCTCCTTCTGGTGACCTTGGGCCTCATTTGTTCTTCTTTTTCCAATTTCAGTAATTGTGTCTTTAGACTATTCATTTGGGAATGTTCTTCCTTCTTTAAATAGGCCTGGATTGCAATATACTTTCCTCTTAGAACTGCCTTTGCTGCGTCCCACAGAAGTTGTGGCTTTGTGTTGTTGTTGTTATTGTCTCCATATATTCTTTGATTTCTGTTTTGATTTGGTCATTAACCCATTGATTAATTAGGAGAGTGTTGTTAAGTCTCCATGTATTTGTGAGCCTTTTTGATTTCTTTCTAAAATTTATTTCTAGTTTTTTACCTTGGTGATCTGAGAAGTTGGTTGGTAGGATTTCAATATTTTTGAAATTACTGAGGTTCTTTTTGTGGCCTAGTATGTGGTCTATTCTGGAAAATGTTCCATGTGCACTTGAGAAGAATGTGTATCCTGTTGCTTTTGGGTGTAGAGTTCTGTAGATGTCTGTTAGGTCCATCTGTTCTAGTGTGTTGTTCAGTGCCTCTGTGTCTTTACTTATTTTCTGTCTGGTTGATCTGTCCTTTGGAGTGAGTGGTGTGTTGAAGTCTCCTAAAATGAATGCATTGCTGTCTATTTCCTCCTTTAATTTTGTTAGTATTTGTTTCACATATGCCGGTGCTCCTGTGTTGGTTGCATATATATTTATAATGGTTATATCTTCTTGTTGGACTGACCCCTTTATCATTATGTAATGTCCTTCTTTGTGTCTTGCTACTTTCTTCGTTTTGAAGTCTATTTTGTCTGATACAAGTACTGCAACACCTGCTTTTTTCTCCTTGTTGTTTGCATGAAATGTCCTTTTCCATCCCTTCACTTTTAGTCTGTGTATATCTTTGGGTTTGAGGTGAGTCTCTTGTAAGCAGCATATAGATGGGTCTTGCTTTTTTATCCATTCTGTTACTCTGTGTCTTTTGATTGGTGCATTCAGTCCATGTACATTTAGGGTGATTATTGATAGATATGTACTTATTGCCATTGCTGGCTTTAGATTCGTGGTTACCAAAGGTTCAAGGGTTGCTTCTTTACTATCTAACAATCTAACTTAACTTTCCTGTTACGTAATTGTAAACACTGTCTGATATTTCTTTATTTCTCTCCCTTCTTAGTCTTCCTCCTCCATTCTTTATATACTAGGTGTTTTATTTTTCTTTGTCTTTAGTTAGTATTTGGATGGTCTGCTTTCTTTGCTATGATTTTATTTTCTCTGGTGACATATGATGCCTCACTCTTAACTATTTCTCCTAAGATCAGGGACAGACAGCGAAATAACCAATATATTATCAGATCCAAGAAGTTTAATATCAGTATAATAATAGCATCTAACTTAAAGGCCATAATCATATTTCTGTACTTGTTCTTAACATGTCTGTTAAAGCCCCATCTCTCCTACTGTTTAAGTTCTCCTTTTGTGTGAAACTTAGAAAAAATTCTAAGTCCATATGCTATCATAGAGATTTTGATCCAGTGGATCTAGGGTGGTCCCCATCATCTGTATTTTCTTTGAAGCATTATACCTGATTCTAACATGCACCCTTTGAGATCTATTGACCCTAAGGTAAAGCTGAATGTTTGATTTTAAGGTGATGTGTTGCAAAGGGAATTCATGGACTAAGGCCACAGGAATCCTAGCCTAGGCCAACTGAAGTAGGGTATTCCTGAATTATATTTTTTCTTAAAAAAAAAAAAAAGCTTATTGGGCTATACGTCACATATGATACAGGTAACATATTTTATTTAAAAATTTTACAATTCAGTGATTTTTAGTGTTTTCACAGAAACGTGCAGCCATCATAGTCAGTTCTAGAACAGTTTCATCACTTAAAGAATTCTTGTAACCTTTAGCTGTCATCTCTTTTATGCTCCCACCCCCTACTCTGGCCTTTGTAACCACTAATCTACTTTCTACTTCCATAGATTTACCTATTCTATACATTTCATATAAATTGAATCATAATATGTGACCTTTTGTATCTGGCTTCTTTCACTTAGCATGAGTTTTCAAGGTCAATCCACGTTGTAGTAGTTGTTAGTACTTCATTCCTTTTTATTCCTGAATAAATACTCCACTGTAGGGATAGACTACATTTTCTCTTTCTGTCAGTTGATGGACATTTGGGTTGTTTCTACCTTTTGACTGTTATGAATAACGTTGCTATGAACATTTGCTTAGAAATTTTCATTTTTCTTGGATTTATCAGGAATGGAATTGCTACGTCAGATGATAACTCTATTATTTAACCTTTTGAGGAACTGCCAAGCTGTTTTTTAAAGCAGCTGCACCATTTTCTATTCCCATTACCAATATATGAGGGTTTTGATTTCTTCACATCCTCACTAACATTTGCTATTGTTTTTCTTTGATTTTAGCCATCCTAGTGGGTGTGAAGTGGTATCTTGTGGTTTTGATTTGCATTTCCCTAATGACTAATGACATTTAGCATCTTTGCATGTGGGTATTGGCCATTTGTATATCTTCTTTGAAGAAGTGTCTGTTCAGATTCCTTGCCCGTTTAAAAAATGAGTTATTTATCTTTTTTATGTATGGATTTGTAAAAGAATTTATTTTAGCTTGAACCTGTCACTTGGATTTCCTCTCAGGGATCTGCCTTTTGTTTTTTTCTGTGCCTTTCTTTCCTGAGCTATTTAACTTACCTATGGTGACCTCAGGCTAGTTCCTCCTTTTCCTGTCTTTATCCAAGTATTTCCAGTTGGATATGGTAATTTTTTTTTAAGTTAAAAATGCCTCCTTTATTACATAAAGCCAATACTGCTACTTCTAAGTTCAACTGTGCATCTCTACTGTTCAAGGTGCCTGTGATGTTAAGGACAATTGCTTCCAAGTGTCATCAGGTAGTGGCTTCCTGTGGGTGTCACCCAACATGCCTGCTCCCCACTTCACACACAGAAAAACTGCTCTAGGAAATGAAGAAGTTCTCCAAGGCCCCTGAGGAAACATATACTTCATGTTCTTCCACATCTTATTGCACCAGAACCAACAAAATTCTCAAGGAGCCACAAAGATATCACAGGTGTCCCAGCTTGTCAATACACTGTTTTATCATTTTTGTTGACAAAGTGTATTACAACGGAGCCCTAATTTGCACTATAATTAGTTGTTACAAGATACTGCACATTCTCCTGAGGATACACAACTTCCAAGATGCAAGGTCACTTAGAACAGTCCCCGAGTGGAGAGCTCACCGCAGAAGCAGGGAGCTGCTTCCTAAGTCAACTGTGTGCCTGAAATAGTGTTTTGCAAGATGCGCGCTGATTATAAGCATACACAGTTCTGAGGCAGCCTCCATTACACAGGGGTAGAATCAAAGACTGCCTGCCTTCATCTTCCTATAGTTAGTGCTATTACATGTTGTGACGAGAATTCGTTTCCATTATTCAGTTTAGCTTGAGAGAATAAAGAATTGGGGGCAAAATATGCTTGGTGGCACATTTGCTGGTTAGTATTGAGTATCTTTTCTTGCTTTGACTTACCCTACACTGAAATATACTGTGATGCCACCCCAGTTTCTGACTGTGACATTTTTGAAAAATCTGTCCTATAATGTATTCTTATTGTTAAGAGAGTTATGCTATGGCTATATAATATATAGACCGAGCCTCTGGAGAATTTTAGGGTCGTCAAGATTCATATATAACAAAACAATCAATTTAAAAATAATGAAACATAACATTAAGTGAAACGTCGATTATTACTTAAAAAGAAGCTAAGAGAGGACAATAATTGTGTTGTATATAATACTGGTGAGGTAACTTGCAGGAGGCTAGACTTGATCAGCGTCTGGAGAATTGATAGGTAAAAGCCTTAATGTTGCGTGTATTTTCATTTTGAAGCCATGTAGGTGATACATATTTATGAAAATATTTTTTTGGACTTCTTCATTTCCTACTATTTACTGATTGGGCTTCTCTGAAGGCCCATTTTCCCCATATATATTGAAACCATTATCCCAACTAGTAGTTTCCAGGGCATGTTACAAAAAGAATTTTGCAATCATATTATTATAGTGTATGTTCCTGGTGATGGAGAAAAACTTAGATGACATCTTGTCCAAGATTAGTTATTTGTCTTTAAAGAATTATATACAGTTAAAAATCTAATGTTTAAAGTGGCACAGGAGAAAGACGTCTGGCTTAGAAGTCGGAAGAGCAAGCTGTAGCTGATTTTTAGCTATTTGAATTTGAGTAAAGACTAAATTTATTTGATCCTCTTTCTCATCTTCAAAGTTCCTGTTTTGCTTTGTCATGAATATATTAAGTAGTATCTGCAACTTTGATCTTTGTCTTCTGTATTCCTGACATGAATCTACTTAATTCCACTATATCACCATGTCTAAGATTCACTCCATCTGTTTACTCTGTCTGTCTGTTCCCCTAAACCAGTTCTTCCTTGGTTGTTCCTTGTGTTGTTAAAAAGCCCCACCAAGTAGTCCAAAGCCAGAGACCTGGAAGTCATTTTTGACTCTCTGTCTCTAGGTGGTCTACTTTTTTTTTTTTTCCATCACAGATGTGGCCCAGTCTAAGCCATATTTCCAACCTCTTACTTAGATAATTGCAGTGGCCTCATTATTGTTAACATTGTATTCAGTCTTTCTTTTCAGGCCACTGTCCAGTCTAAAGTCTGTTCTTTCAAAAACACAAATCTGATCATGTCTATTCTTCTTTCTTTCAGTTTTATTTTCCATTTTTTCATTTGATTAATATTATCTAGCATCAGTGTTCAGCCATTCACTTGATTAAAATCTTTCCATAACTTCCTATATAGTTTTTATAAAATGCAATAATAACTAGTGAATGAATGAGTTTTCTTTGAGATTAGTAAGTAGGAAATGAGGAACTAGAGAGAGACCACAAATAGAAAGGTTAGGCTTGGATGCTTTTTCTCTGAAGTCAGTCTGTTGGATTTAAGTAATTTATGCTGAAGTTGGCCTAACTAATGAACTGTACTGAATGTCAGTATTTTAATAAGAGGGCTGTAAATCCCAATAATCTTTTAATTGGTAGGGTTTTTGGATTCTTTACTCTTTTGGCAGACATTGCCTTTACAGGAATGATCATTTGCAAGGAACGACTCTTTCTATTATGTTTCTAGTCTACATGTAGCAGTATATCTAGTATTAAGCAATATATAATTGCTTGTTAAAGCCAAGTACTTTTTGGGATACCTTTGCTAATGTTATAGCTACTTGTCTGAAGTGTAATGTCCACAAAAGAAGGTTGATTTCATTTATCAGTACCAGCCTGAAATGTTGTCACACAGATACCTATTCTTGTTTTCATTTTAATATTTTTATCAAATTCTTGGATAAAGTAATAGAAGGAATGCTTATCATATATGCTGATGTTACATTTCCCATGTTGAATGATAAATTCAGTAAGAGCCTTACACACAGAAGTGGTCGTTTAAGAAGAACCAACAAAATGAGATTTAATAGAAAAGTAAACTTTGAAAAACTAAAGCTCAAAACTGGGTTGAACTTTGAATTTTAGTCAAGTTCCAAGACTTTTCATCACTTAAAAAAAAAACCTATCTCTATTCATTAAGCACTTACTCCTCATTCCACTTTCATTCCAGCCCTGGCAGCTTCCAATCTGCATTCTTGTCTCTATGGATTATCTATTCTGGGTATTTCATATAAATGGAGTCACATAAAATGTGATCTTTTGTGTCTAGCTTCTTTTATTTAGCATAATGTTTTCAAGGTTTACCCATATTGTAGCATGGATCAGCATTCCCTTTAATGGCTGAATAAGATCCCATTGTATGAATATACCGTATTTTGTTTATCCATCTATTAGTTGATGAACATTTGGGTCCATCTTTTGATCATTTTGAATAGTGTTGCCATGTACAAGTATTAGTTTGAGTTTCTGGTTTCAGTTCTTTTGGGTATATACCCAGGAATAGAATTGCTGGGTCATATGGTAAGTCTATATTTAACCTTTTGAGGAACCACTGAACTTTTCCACAGCAGCTGCATCATTCACCAGCAACATATGAGGCTTCCAGTTTTTCCACATCTTCACTAATACTTGTTAGTTTCTGTTTTTTTAATTATAGCCACCGTCATGTTAAGTGGTATCTCATAGTGGCTTTGATGATTATTGCATTTTTAATTTAATAATATTTCAGAACATTTTTGAGGTGGCATATATGGGGTATACTTTTAAAGGACTTAAGACGCTACTTAGAACCTTTTCCCATCATTCTTAACTGTTATGATTATTCTTTAATTTTCATATATGATTGCAGAGAGAAACACCTGTAGATACTTATTTTACCTACTTCTGTGTTATAAAGAGATTCCAAACTCAGCAACTTCCCCTTTCAGTCTTACCTTTCTGCAGCTGTAGCTTTGCATTTTCTACTGAGAGTTAAAGCTCTCTTTATCTATATTGTAATCAGTTTTATTGAGGTATGTCAACCGAGAAAAGGAGGTAAAACTGAAAAAGAACAAAGGCCTTTTATATGGGTCCTCAGTTGCAATTTCAGGAGCACAGATTCCAGAGGAACCAGAAAAGTGACCCACTCATGTGGAAAAGCAAGGGGTATTATGAGAAAGAATGGTGGTGAGATTACATGATTTAGGTAAAGAAGAGAAAAACTGTTACTATGGTGCTACTCCATTGATCTGCTTTTGGTTACCCTCTGTATTAGTGCTATTAAACAAAACTATTCTTGGTATGAATTAGTTAACTTCTGTCATCGTAAGTTCATATTGATGGTTTTATTGTCTGGTACCAGTTCTGTTGAATTTTATGAGCAACTGCTTATAAAACAATTACTGATTCTGGCCTAGTTCAAGAGTTCATTACTTAGGAAAGAAAATGAAGCTTCAAAATAGTCTCTCATGTCCAGAAATTTTATACAATCCGACAGATACAATTAACATAGAATAAAGTTCATCCATTTTAGGTATACAATTTGATGAGTTTTCACAGATGTATACAGTAGTGTGACTGCCATATGATTATGATATAGATGTAGAAAATCATAATATAGAAATTTCTATCATCCCAAAATGTTCCCTTGTGTCTCTTTGCCATCTCTTCTCCCCCCAGCCCCAGCCCTTCGGAACCACTGATCTGCTTTCTGTCATTGTGGTTTTTGCCTTTTCCAGAATCTCATGTAAGTGGACTCATAAAGTATATAATCTTTTTAAAATTTATTTTATTGTATTTTGGTATCATTAATATACAATAACATGAGCAACATTGTGGTTACTAAATTCCCACCATTATCAAGTCCCCACCACATACCCAATTACAGTCACTGTCCATCAGTGTAGTAAGATGCTATAGAGTCACTACTTGTCTTCTCTGTGCTATATTGCCTTCCCTGTGTGCCCCCTACATTATGTGTGCTAATCATGATGCCCCTTTTTCCCCTTATTCCTCCCTTCTGCCCTCACCCACCCAGCCGTCCCTTTGCCTTTGGCAACTGTTAGTCCATTCTTGGGTTCTGTGAGTCTGCTGCTGTTTTGTTTGTCCAGTTTTTGCTTTGTTCTTATGCTACACAGATGAGTGAAATCATTTGATACTTGTCTCAGCCTGGCTTATTTCACTGAGCATAATACCCTCTAGCTCCATCCATGTTGTTGGAAATGGTAGGACTTGTTTTCTTCTTATGGCTAAATAATATTCCATTGTGTATATGTACCACATCTTTATCCATTCATCTACTGTTGGACACTTAGGTCGTTTCCATTTCTTGGCTGTTGTAAATAGTGCTGCGATAAACATACGGGTGCATATGTCTTTGAATCTAGGCTCCTGCATTCTTAGGGTAAATTCCTAGGGGTGGAATTCCTGGGTCAAATGGTATTTCTATTTTGATTTTTTTGAGGAACCGCCATAACTGCTTTCCACAGTGGTTGAACTAGTTTACATTCCTATCAACAGTGTAGGAGGTTTCCCTTTTCCTCACATCCTTGCCAGCATTTGTTGTTCCTATTCTTTTCTATGTTGGCCATCCTAACTTTGGTGTGAGGTGATATCTCATTGTGGTTTTAATTTGCATTTCCCTGGTAATTAGGGATATGAAGAATCTTTTCATGTGCCTGTTGGCCATCTGAATTTCTTCTTTGGAGAATAGTCTCTTCATATCCTCCGCCCGTTTTTTAATAGGGTTATTTGCTTTTTGGGTGTAGAGGCCTGTGAATTCTTTATATATTTTGGATGTTAACCCTTTGTTGGATATGTAATTTACAAATATATTCTCCCATACTGTAGGATGCCTATTTGTTCTGCTGATGGTGTCCTTTGCTGTTCAGAAGCTTTTTAGCATGATGTAGCCCCATTTGTTCATTTTTGATTTTGTTTTCCTTGCTTGAGGAGATGCATTCAGGAAAAAGTTGCTCATGTTTATATTCAAGAGATTTTTGCCTATGCTTTCGTCTAAGAGTTTTATGGTTTCATGACTTACATTCAGGTGTTTGATCCATTTTGAGTTTACATTTGTGTATGGGGTTACACAATAGTCCAGTTTCGTCCTCTAGCATTGAGCAGTCCAGTTTTGCCAACACCAGTTGTTGAAGAGGCTGTCATTTCCCCATTGTATATGCATGGCTCCTTTATCGTATATTAATTGACCATGTATGGTTTGCTAATATTTTGTTGAGTATTTTTGCATCTATGTTCATCAGGGATATTGGTCTGTAATTTTCTTTTTTTGTGTTGTCTTTGCCTGGTTTTGGTATTAGAGTGATGCTGGCCTCATAAAATGTGTTTGGGCGTATTCCCTCCTATTCTACTTTTTGGAAAAGTTTAAGGAGGATAAGTATTAGGTCTTCACTAAATGTTTGATAAAATTCAGCAGAGAAACCAGCTGGTCCAGGGATTTTGTTCTAGGTAGTTTTTTGATTACCACTTCAATTTCTTTGCTGGTAATTGATCCATCCAGATTTTCTGTTTCTTCCTCCGTCAGCCTTGGTATGTTGTATATTTCTAGAAAGTTGCCCATTTCTTCTAGGTTATCCAGTTTGTTAGCATGTAATTGTCATAGTATTCTCTCATAATTCTTTGTATTTCTGTGGTGTCTGTAGTGATTTTTCCTTTCTCATTTCTGATTCTGTTTATGTGTGTAGGTTTTCTTTTTTTCTTAATAAGTCTGGCTGGGGGTTTATCTATTTTGTTTATTTTCTGAAAGAATCAGCTCCTGCTTTCATTGATTCTTTCTATTGTTTTATTCTTCTCAATTTTATTAATTTCTGCTCTCATCTCTATTATGTCTGTCCTTCTTATGACTTTGGGCCTCATTTGTTCTTCGTTTTCCCAGTTTCATTAATAGTGAGTTTAGACTGTTCATTTGGGATTGTTTTTGTTTCCTGAGGTAGGCCTGTATTGCAGTATAGTTCCATCTTAGCACAACCTTTGCTGTGCCCCACAGATTTTACGGTGTTGAATTATTGTTGTCATTTGTCTCCATATATTGCTTGATCTCTGTTTTTATTTCGTCATTGACCCATTGATTATTCAGGAGCATTTTATTAAGCCTCCATGTGTTTGTGGCTTTTTCATTTTCTTTGTGTAATTTATTTCTAGTTTCATACCTTTGTGATCTGAGAAGCTGGTTGGTACAATTTCAATCTTTTTGAATTTACTGAGGCTCTTTTTGTGGCCTAGTGTATGATCTATTCTTGAAAATGTTCCATGTGCACTTGAGAAGAATGTGTATCCTGTTGCCTTTGGATGGAGTGTTCTGTAGATATCCATTAGGTCCATCTGTTCTAATATGTTGTTCAGTGCCTGTGTCTCCTTACTTATTTTCTGTCTGGTTGATCTGTCCTTTGGAGTGAGTGGTGTGTTGGAAGTCTCCTAACGCGAATGCATTGGCATTCTGTTTCTGCCTTTAATTCTGTTAGTATATGTTTCACATATGTAGCTCATACTGTGTTGGGTGCATAGATAATTTAATAGTTATATCCTCTTGTTGGACTGACCCCTTTATCATTATGTAATGTCCTTCTTTGTCTCTTGTTACTTTCTATGTTTTGAAGTGTGTTTTGTCTGATACAAGTACTGCAACTCCTACTTTTTTCTCCTTATTAGTTTCATGAAATATCTTTTTTCATCCCTTTACTTTCAGTCTGTGTATGTCTTTGGGTTTGAAGTGAGTCTCTTGTAGGCAGCATATAAATGGGTCTTGTTTTTTTATCCATTCAGTGACTCTACGTCTTTTAATTGGTGCATTCAGACCACTTACATTTAGGGTGATTATCAATAGGTATGTAGTTATTACCATTGCTGGCTTTAGATTTGTGGTTACCAAAGGTTTAAGGGTAATTCTCTTACTATCTAACAGTCTAATTTAACTCACTTAGTATGCTCTTACAAAGACAACCTAAAGGTTCTTTTTTTTTTCCTCCTCCATTTTTTATGTATTAGGTATCATATTGTGTAGTTGTTGTCTATCCCCTGATTTACTTTGGGGGTAATTGATTTGATTTTGCATCTGCTTAGTAATTAATTGTTCTACTTTGCTGTGGTTTTATTTCCTCTGGTGACAGCTCTTTAGCCTTAGGAATACTTCCATCTATCGCAGTCTGTCCAAAATACAGTGTATAGGTGGTTTTTCGAAGTAAATTCTCTCAGCTTTTTCTTATCTGAAAATTGTTTAATCCCTCCTTCAAATTTAAATGATAACCATGCCTTGTAGAGTATTCTTGGTTCGAGGCCCTTCTGCTTCATTGCATTAAGTATATCATGGCACTCCCTTCTGGCCTGTAAGGTTTCTGTTGAGAAATCTAATGATAGCCTAATGGGTTTTCCTTTGTATGTGATCTTTTTTCTCTCTCTAGCTGCTTTTAAAAGTCTGTCCTTATCCTTGATCTTTTCCATTATAATTATTATATGTCTTGATGTTGTCTTCCATGGGTCCCTTGTGTTGGGAGATCTGTGCATCTCCATGTCCTGGAAGACTATCTCCTTCCCCAGATTGGTTAGGTTTTCAGCAGTTACCTCCTCAGTGTCACTTTCTATCCCTTTTTCTCTCTCTTCTTCTTCTGTTACCCCTATAATGCGAATATTCTTCTCTTTGGATTGGTCACACAGTTCTCTCAATAATCTTTTAGTCTCACAGATCGTTTTTTGTCTCTGTGCCTCAGCTTCTTTGTATTCCTCTTCTCTAATTTGTGTTACATTTACCCTCTCTTCTACTACATCTACTCTGCTTTTAAATCCTTCCATTGTATGTTTCATTTCAGTTATTGAATTTCTTAATGATTGAATCTCCATCCTAAATTCGTCCCTGAGTTTGTGAATATTTTTCTGTACCTCCATAAGCACGTTTATGATTTTTACTTTGAACTTTCTTTCAAGAAGATTGGTGAGTTCAGTTTCATTTGGCCCTTTTTCTGGGGTTTGTGAGATTTTGGTCTGAGCTAGGCTCATTTGATGTTTCATATTTCTATGAGTTGCCCTCTAGTGCCCAGACCCTCTTGTCTCTGGAGCTGCTCAGCCCCTTCAGTGAGGTTGGGGGTCCCAGGGGAGCGGTGCTGGTACCTGCAGGGAGGAAAGAGCTGTTTCCTGCTTCCTGGCTGCAGTGCCTGTCTCCACTGTCAGAGCCAGTGGTCTAAGCACACAGGTACAAGCCTCTGTGCTTTGCACCTGTAGCCGTTGTAGGTAGGGCCTCCCTGTGGTTGGCCTGATGCCAGGTCAGTGACTGCTGGTTTGCAAGCTGGTCCCTGCAGCCAGCAGGAAGGCCCAGAAGGCTGCATATCACAGTGTGGGGCCTTGGAGCTCAGTAGCTAGCCAGGGGGATGGAGCATCTGAAGCTCCTCAACGTTCCCAACCTGCTGGTCAGAGCAGGCCCTGACAACCTTTTCCACCTATTCCTTCTCCCGTGCAGCAGGCTCTGTACAAACCCCACCCCTTCAGCAGCCGTCTCACTGCTAAGAAGCCTCTCCGACAGCCTGCCTTTCCTTTGTCCCAGAGTGGCAGGATGTGGATCCCTGTCCTCCACAAACGGCTGGAATCTCAGTCTTTCAATTTTCTTTCTGTCTTAGCTTTCCAACCCCACTAATCTCCAGAGCACCATGCAATGTAGGTTTGTTCTCCCAAAGCAGATCTCCAGGACTGGGTGTTCAGCAGTCCAAGGCGTCCACCCCCTCCCCACTCCTTTTCTCTTCCTCCCACCAGTGAACTGGGGTGGGGGAAGGGCTTGTGTCCCGCTGGATCAAGGCTTTAGTACCTTACCCTCTTTCATGAGGTTTGCTCTGTTCTGTTTTCCAGGTGTATGTAGTCTCGTGCAGCCTTCTTTACTGTTGCTCTTTTGGGAGGAATTCTCTGTCTCTCCTCTCATACTGCCATCTTGAATTGTTCTCCATAAAGTATAAAATCTTTTGTGTCTGACTTCTTTCATTTAGCATAATTGGTTTTGAGATTCATCCGCATTGTTTTGAGTATCAGTATGTCCTTTTTATTGCTGAAATTGTTGTATTGGCATGGGTATATCAACCTGTTTATTCATTCATCAGTTGATTATTTGGATTGTTTTTAGTTTTTGCCTATATAAAGCTGCTGTGAAAGTTCATTTGTGTGGACTTACGGTTTCATTTCTGCTGGGTAAATATGTAGGAATAAGACTGCTGGCTTGTATGATAAGAGTTTATTTATAAGAAACTACAAACTGTTCCCCAAAGTGGCATTTTTGTATTCTCACTAGCAACTGCTCCACATCCTTTCAGTACTAGGTTTTATATTAAGTTTAGCCATCTCAATGAGTGTATAGAGGTATCTCATTGTGGTTTTTTAATTTGCATATCCCTGATGAGGAAAAAAGTTGAATTCCTTTTTATGTGTTTATTTGCCATTCATATGTAGTCTGTGATGTACTGTCTGTTCAAATCTTTTGTTTGTTAAAATTTTTTAGATTGTTTGTCTTATTATTGAGTCCCAAGAATTCTTTGTATATTCTGGGTATAAGTTACACATCAAATATATGCTGTCTAAATATTTTCTCCCAGTCTGTAGCTCATGTCTTCATTTTCTTATTAGTGTGTATTTTACCCAAAAATTTAAAGATAAAAAACATGCAGAAGTCATTTGTATTTCTCTGTACTAACAGTGAACAATTCGAAATTGAAATTTAAGTCATTACTGTTTACAATAGCTTGAAAATATGAATAATTAAAGATAAATCATTTGCAAGACCAGGACATTTTAAGCTACAAAACATTATTGAGAAAGAAGACATACACATGGCCCACAGACACTTGAGAAGATGCTTGACATCACTAATCATCAGGGAAATCCAAATCAAAACCATAATGATATAGCACCTCACAATAGTCAAGAGTGGCTAATATCAACAAGACAAAAAATAAGTGTTGGTGAGTATGTAGAGAAAAGGAGACCCATGCACACTGTTGGTGGGAGTATAAATTCGTGTACCCTCTATGGAAAGCAGTATAGATGTTTCTCAAAAAACTAAAAATAGAAATACCAAACCACCCAATACTCTGCTTCTGGGAATTTATCTGAAAAAAACAAAATCACTGATTTGAAAAGATATTTGCTCCCCTATGTTTACTGCAGCATTATTTACAATAGCCAAAATATGGAGGCAACTTACATGTCCATCAACAGATGAATGGATAAAGAAGAAGTATATACACACAATGGAATATTATTCAGCCATAAAAAAGCAAAGAAATCCTGCCATTTGCAACAATATGGTTGGATCTAGGTGGTATTATGTTCAGGGAAATAAGGCAGTCATAGAAAGACAAATACCAAATGATTTCACTTATTTGTGGAATATAAAATCAAGCAAAACAGAAGGAACAGAACAGCAGTAGACTCATAGACACTAAGCAGTGACTAGTGGTTACCAAGGGGGAGGGGTTGGGGCGGGCCAGGGAGGGAGGGTGAGGGGGATAAAAGGGCACAATAATTCACAATCACAATGTAAGTTGGTCACAGGGACCATAATATAGCATGGAGAATATAGTCAGTGATTCTGTAACACCTTTCTCCATTGATAAATAGTAACTGCACTAGAGGAGGTAAGGATTTAATAATATGGTAACTGTTGAGCCACTGTGTTGTATGTTTGAAACCAATATAAGATTGTATATCAATGATACTTTGATTAAAAAAAAAGATCGTTGCGTACATACATACAGTGGAATATTACTCAGCCATAAAAAAGAAATAAATCTCGTCATTTATAACAACATGGATGGACACAGGGTATTATGCTAAGTGAAATAAGTCAGACAGCAAAAGACAAATACTATATGATTTCACTTATATGCAAAATCAAAAAACAAAACAAATCAACAGACAAACAAGATAGAATTAGACTCAGAGACAGATGTGTGGTTGCCATAGGGGAGGGCAGTGCAGGGATGGGCAAAATAGGTGAAGGGGAAAAAAATTAGAATGTTCAATATCTTGATCTAGGTGGTAGTCACGTGAGTATTTACACATGTCAAAATTCATTGAACTGTACACTGAGATTTGTGTATCTTATTGTATGTACCTCAACAAAATAAATAGCTCCTGATCTGAAAGGTAGTTACAGTCATTCCAGGGCCTTCAAGGAGTAAAAATAAACAGGCAGGTAGGATATGGCTAAAAAACCCCAAAATAATCAAACAAAACTATTACTGAGAGAAATTAAAGAAGACCTAAATGAATGGAGGTATAATATATTCTATGGAAGCCTCAGTATCATTCAGATGTCACTACTCCCTAGTTATCTATAGATTTAGTGCAATCCCAGTCAAAACCCAAGATGTCTTTTTCAGAAAGTGACAAGATGACTTCAAGTTTATATGGACATGCAAAGGACCTAGAATAACCAAAATGATATTGAAAAAGATCAAAGTTGGGCTTGTTACTCCACCTGATTTTACAACTTTCTATAAAGGAATAGTAATCAAGACAGTGTGATACTGATGTAAGGATATATATGTGGATCACTGACAGAATAGAAAGTCCAAGAATAGACAAATGTGTCAAGGCAATTTAATGGGGGAAAGACAGTCTTTTAAACAAATGGTGTTGGGACAGTTTACATGAAAAAAATGAATTTTGACCATTACCTCATGCTGTATACAAAAATTAACTTGAAATGGATAAAATCATAAAGTATGTAAAGGAAAACATAGAAAATCTTGTGATTTTGGGTGAGGTGAAGTTTTCTTACAACACAAAAAGCACAGTCCATAAGAGGCAAAAAATTGAATTTATCATAAAGAAAAAATTTTGCCCTTGATTTATTTTTAATGGGATAGGAACAAATTGAAGTGTGCCTACAAGGGAGTGGAATGGTACATGGCACACACATTGTTCAGCTGTTAAAGTGGTATTAACAGTTTTGTTTCTTTGGATTTTAAAAAATATCACTACCTTCTTTGGAGGTAGAAATCCGAAAGTCATGATAAGTGATATTTTCAAACAACTCCCATGGGCTTACCCATTAATTCCTCCCTTTTTCATTGAATGAAATATTTGTGAATGCCTTCTATTTTATAAAAGAAGTAAATACTGGCCCAGGCTGCAGACCTGTGTTCCATGTCCTTGTCCTGCAACTTAGTAATCATGTAACCCTAGGGAAGTCATTGAACTTATTTTATCATCCATTTTCTCATCTTTAAAATCAAGATAATTATAGGGCTTTTCTCAAAAAGCTATTAGGGGAAAATGAAACAATCCATGTAAAATAACATGCCACATTTATTTTAAGTATGAACTAAATATTTATCTTTTCTTGGTACGCCTTTACATATCTTATATAGTTTAGTAGCAGTTTCTTATAACATAGCTTATACTCATGCAAAACTTCTGGTTTAGATAAAAGAGAACAATAAGAAGAAACTCGATTTTTCTTCTTTGAGGTATAGATTGTGACTTTCAGTTGAAATTGGGTATACAGAAAAAGGAACAGTTTTGGGAGAGGAAATTAATGAGCTTGATTCTTAGCATATTGATGACGGGTATAGACACCCTTTTAAAAACAATTTGTTGAGGTGAAATTCATAAAATTAACCATTTTTAAGTCAACAATTCAGTGGCATTTAGTGTATTCACAATGTTGTGCAACCACCATCTCTATCCAGTCATAAAACATTTCCATCACTCTAAGCTGAAACCCCTTACCCATTCAGCCGGTCTCCCTTGTCCCCCTTGCACCCAACCTCTGGCAACAACCAGTATGCCTTCTGTCCCTGTGGATTTATCCAAGGATATTTCATGTAAATGGAATCATACAGCATGTGACCTTTTGTGTCTGACTTCCTTCCCTTAGCATAAAGTGATCATTCATTCACATTTTACACGTGTCAGTACTTCATTACTTTCTGTAACTGAATAATACCCCATCGTGTATGTATAATATAGTTTATCGTTCATCTGCTGTTGGACATTGGGGTTGTTTACCTTTTGGCTGTTGCGAACAGGGCTGCTGTGAGCATGTGTGTACATGGGCATGTTTGAAGGCCTCTTCTCAGTTCTTTTGGTAAATACCTAGGAGTGGAATTGAGGGATCATTCTATTTTTTAAGGAACTGTCAAACTGTTTTTATAGTGATTGCACTATTTTACATTCTTACCAAGGGTTCTGAACAAGGGTTCTTATTTTACATTCTGTACAAGGGTTCTTATTTCTCCACGTACTTGCCAACACTTATTTTCCATTAAAACTTTTTTTAATTTTGCTATCTTGGTGAGTATAAAATAATATTTCATTGTGGTTTTGGTTTGTATTTCCCTAATGACTGATGATATTGACCATCTTTTAATGTGCTTTTTCAGCCATTTATGTATGTTCTTCAGAGAAATGTCTAACTCAGTGTCTTCCCTTTGCCCCTTTTAAAATTGTGTTGTTTCAGAGAAGACACGTAGTGATTCTATAGCATCTTACTACACTGATGGACAGTGACTGTAATTGGGTATGTGGTGGGGACTTGATAATAGGGGAGTCTAGTAACTATAATATTGCTCATGTAATTGTACATTAATAATAGCAAAAAAATTGTGTTGTTTGCTTTTTTGTCACTGAGTTGTAAGAGTTCTTTATATATTCTGGATACTAGACCCTTATTAGATGTATGATTTGCAGATTTATTCCCATTCTGTATTTGCTTTTCACTTTCTTTAATGATAATGTCCTTTGATACATAGAATTTAAACTTTTGATGAAGTCTTAATTTATATTTTTCTTTTGTTGCTTGTGCTTTTGGTTTCAAGAATTAAGGAAAAAATAATTTTTATTTCGTTGCTTGTGCTTTTGGTTTATAAGAATTCATTGCCAGATCCTATGATTTCTCCTAGGAGTTTTTTGGTTTTAGCTCTTATATTTACCTTAATGACCCATTTTGAGTTAATTTTTGTATATGGTATGTGTATATATGTATACGTCCAGTTTCATTCATTTGCATGTGAATATTCACGTGTTAGATATCCTTTAAAGAGTTAGAAATAGATGTCTAGAGTAAAAGATCAGTTTTAGAGCCGTAGTTTGGAATTTGGAAGCTGTGGATTAAATCATGTAAGAGTAAAGAGAATGAAAAGCAATGTAGGGGAGCATGAAAAATTTATATGTGAAAGAGCAAATTGTATAAGATAGTGAATTATTCAACTTAGTAATTATACAAGTTTAGTTTAAATACATTCACTGTCTGTTAACTTGAGAATTGTTGTCTTTTGCACACTTTTTTAAAGAGGAACTTGTTTCTAATGCCACCTAATGTTTTTTAAAAGGTATAAGAGATTTTAAAGTAAAAATTGGGAGATTTTCATAAGATTGAACAGGATATTAGCAACCTATTTGCTTATTCCCAAGAATATCCTCATGGGAGAAGCAAGAGAAGAGACTAATTTTGCCTGAACAAATTTGGAGCTGTATTTTTATCTTGTATTGTTAAACATTTTTATCATATCTGCTGTGATAACTTGTAAAGAATTTAAGGTGTACCACTTTAAAAATAGTGGCTTCCATGTTTTTAAAAGGTATTTAGAATTAAAAATTTTTTTAGATAACTTGGTTGATTGACTTTTGAAAGACGTCTTAATTGAATTTGTTGAGGGTTAGTATACATGACAATGTTTATGCAAATTTTTCATAAAGTGGCATATATATATAAACAGTGGTATTATTAAACCACTAGTTGAAAGTTGTAATTACAGGCTTTGTTCTGTTTTTTTTTAAATTTTGTACAAAAGTCTTTCAGTTGGGCCGTTAATGTCATGTATTGCTATGCATAGTGTATTTAACAATGCTGAGGAAAGATCGAAAAGTACTGATATTGGTATGTTCTGTCATGTTAATATAGTAGAATTATTAGAGACATAAGTATAATTAGATACCATA
>JAVSCE010002601.1:0-148742 GCA_032199065.1 Smutsia gigantea
GACTGCGAGACTACTTCCTTCCCCAGCGAGGGAAAGTTTTCAGCAATTATTTCTTCAAAGACACTTTCTATCCCTTTTTCTCTCTCTTCTTCCTCTGGTACTCCTATAATGCGAATATTGTTCCGTTTGGATTGGTCACACAGTTCTCTTAATATTCTTTCATTCCTAGAAATCCTTTTATCTCTCTCTGCCTCAGCTGCTCTGTACTCCTGTTCTCTGTTTTCTATTCCATTAACAGTCTCTCGCATCTCATCCATTCTGCTGTTAAGCCCGTCGATCGCTTGTCTGATTTCTGTATTGTCTTTCCTCAGTTCCCTCACTTCCTCCCTCAGCTCTTGCACATTTCTCTGTAGGTCCATCAGCATGGTTATGACTTTTATTCTAAATTCTTTTTCAGGGAGGCTGTGCATTTCCATCCCTTCAGACTCCCTCTCTGGGGTTGTCTGGTTGATTTTGGTCTGAACCATATTCCTCTGTCTTTTCATGGCTATATAATTGGTCACTGATAGTTGCCACGTATGTCAGCTGGGCTCTTTAAGACTTTAAAAAGAGAAGAAAAAAAAAAGAGAAAAAAAAAGAAAGAAAAAAAGAAAGAAAGGAAAACAAAAACAAAACAAAACAAACAAACAACAAAAAAATGCCCACCGGACGTAGATTCTGTGGGAATGCTCTAGGTGGCGCTATTGCCCCACTATTCCACAGCTGTGACTGTGCCGCTCCGCAGGGCCCTTTATCGCTCTGGCAGGGGTGGAAACGAATGGGAGGCTGTTGATCTCAGTGAGAAGTGTTAAGTATGGCTACGCTTCCTCAGTCGCCAGCTAAGGCATCTGAAACTCCCCAGGACTCCCAGCCTGCTGGGCTGAGTGTGCTGGGGCGATCCGGCTCCTCCGCTGGGCTCCTGTCTCTTTAAGACCGCTGAGGAAAGCGCGCACTTTTTTTTTTCCTTCCCGGAGCCGGCTGCAAGCCCCCTGGCGCGTTCCCCGCTCAGATCCTGCCCTCTGTCTCTCCAATCTCCGCTGCACTGCGCAATGTGGGTCAGCGCTCCCCGCGCAGATCACCGGGGCTGGCTACTTCGCGGGGTGCACTTCCACTCCCTCCCGGCTCTGAATCCTCTCCTCCCGCCGGTGCGCTGGGGTGGGGGAGGGCTCGGGTCCCGCCGGGTCGCGGCTCCGTATCTTACCCGCCTCTTGGGGTGCCGAGTCCTCTCGGGTGTAGCTGCACGCTGTGCGCTTTCCTGTGTATTCTCGTCTCTCTTTTAGGAATAGATATATTTTCTGTGTTTTCGTAGATAAATATAGTGTTGGGAGGAGATTTCTGCCGCCCTGCTCACACCGCCATCTTCCCGGAAGTCTTTGATGTGTACTTTTTAGCTGCTCACAGATGCTTTGTCTTTTTTATTCCTGGATTGCATTTGTCTTTCAAATTTATAAGATTGCTGAATAGATGAGCTCCTTCATAAACTGGGTGCTGAAGCAATGAGTTAATTTATTTTATACTTATACGTCTGTTTTTATCTGCAGCCTTCCAGAGTTTGTATTGTGTAATGGTTAAGAGACTGGGGTTCTGTAAGCTGGTCTGGCTACTTGCAAACCCTTTTGCAAACACTTAGCAGCTCTGTTGACTTCAGGTATGTTGTTTATCCTTTCTCGCCATGGTGGTCCTATCTACAAAATAGAGGTAATAATAGTACCTAACTCACAGGACTATTATGAAGATTAAGTACGTAGAGTCCACAGCACCATGCCTGGCACATCCTAAGCGCTCAGTGAATGTTGGATTTTGTTAACTTTGCTATTGCACACCTGGAATTGTGGACCCTCAGTGGTAAACTGAATCACCATAGGTAGTCACTATACATGGTCCATCTGTAATTCTGCTTCTGGAAAAGACCTTTTTGAAATTTCATTGACCCTCTCTTTAAAATATCAAAGGACCTTTGACCTGTTTTTCTTTTGGTGCTTATCTCTTTGAACCTACAACTGCAGTCATGGAAGAGAGCTCTGTAGAGGGCAAGGGCCATAGCATTACTTGCCATGACCTAAAGCACCAGCACTTAAGACCAATCAAAAACTGGTTTTGAACCAAGAATAGACACATATTTATATTTATTTTTTAGGCAGTTCTTTCACTCAAAGATTATACAAAAATTACTTCTTAAAACACATTCCTGATGAATGATAGTCTTGCAGAGGAAAACTTGCCCTGGGAGTGAGTAATGTTTACCAGGAAAACAGTTTTCTACGTGCTTTTTGGACTGCTAAATCTCAGCTCTGCAAATCAGTAGAAAAACCAACCCACCCCAAAGAATGTGACTCTCAGTAACAGTAGGACTTCCCTCTCCTGCCCAGACCTTTCTCTGGGAAGAGGAAAATCAGTGCCTTGCAGGGGATTTTCTGAGTTGATTTCCTCCAGTGTTGCTCTGCTTTGGCGATGCCTGTTGACAGCCCAGACGGAAAATACTGAAACACGTATAAGGGCGCTCTTCCAACTACATCAAGCTGAAGCCTGGGGAATATCTCTTTGATAGAATTACCCTTTTTCATACTCTTCCAATTCTCTCAAGTAACGAAGACAGCAATCTAGATTAAATGTATTATACTTAACCAGCAATAACTCGGCTGTTTGGATCACTGGTTATAGGTTACAGTACTTAGAAAGTTCATGGCCTAGGAAAATTTCTATGGACTCTTAACTCAAAAACATGTTATGGCTAAGGAAGAAAAGCTGTACACCCTGGCATGTAGGTGTTGGGTGGTTACTTCTGAAGACAAAAATCGTCTTTAAGTTTAAAAGGAAAAAGTGGGATTCATATCACTTAAGGACTAGAAGATGTGAGTTCAAACATTGCTGTCTTGAGGAGAGGGAGGAACTCAGCCTCTGAGTGAAATAATACAGACATGTCCCAGATTTTTCAATTTACAAATACCTCTCCCGATTTCCACCCTGACTGCTCCATGTCTCTGCTTTACCGCCTCTGAGAGGCGCTCTGTCCCTTTTTAACTCCCGTGGCCTCTCCTTGCTACAAAAAAACCAAGCTGGATTAGAATCTTCACACCACCTTGTGGTAACTCTGAAAACCTTATAAAAGAATGTTTTTTGTTTCTTTTACTTAGATGTATTTACAAAGCCTTCACCTGGCTGCTCTTTTTTCTAATTCAATAGGATTTAAAAAGAATTTAAGTAAGTAACATTTGCTTCAAACTATTAAATAATGTAACACATACTATTTTGTACTTCAGTAGCATAGGTGTTGTTAAGGATGCTTGATCACCGTTTGAATTTCTGTATCCTTTTCTGCTGCTGGTTAACAATGAAATTTTATAATATGAACTTTTTCAGTTAAAAAAACTACCTTTGAATCAATGAAGCAGTAGTAATATGAAATACATGAAATGATAATATAAAATTTTAATGTCAGGAAGGATATGGAGACAGAATCATATTCTGGGCTCACTGAGTTGCACTTAGGGTTTCAGTACTTCACTGTCACATGTCACCAGGAGCCAGGAAATTGGCTGCACATCTGTTTTCCTAAACAAAGACATATTCAAATAGTCTGTACCAAGCATAAGCCTGCTATTGTTCCCATCCCTTCCAATAAAAACTCCCAGACCCTCCTTTGTTCCCAAGGATTCAGTAACTTGGCAAACATATAAAAGTGTTCTAGTTGAAAAATGAAGACTCCTTACAAGAGAATGGTTGCATTTGAAGAAGACATATTACAGTGGATTGTTCAAGATAGAAGGGGTATGAACACATAGGTAAAGGCATGGAGGCATCCATGGATGAAAAGAAATGTCAACTTCAGTGCAAATATCAAAGAGAGACTTCTGGACTTCCAAACTCTTATTCATTAGCTGAGAAAATGAAGGGACATAACAAGGTCACACATGGATCATTGGTAACAATATGAGACAAGAGCCGGATCTCCAGCTCATTAGACTTTCCAACATCAGAGGAAGAGATTAGAACATGTTGAAATAATGTCAGTGAAGCCAAACAGGACAGTGACAATAATGTTTACCTTCTAAATCTAGACTTACCTGGATGCATTGTTCAAGGCTGTATATAATACATTTCTCTACTCAGAAGAAGGAAAGACCTGATCATGATAGTAGGTACACCAAAACACCTTGTCCACATTTCCAGATAAATCCATGAATAAAGAAACAAGGGCTACTTCGGTGTTTTTTGCCAATCACATGAGCAGATTTCAGCAGATTGTTGGACTAAACATTAGTTAGATGAGTTCTGACTTATTTCACTTGGGCTTGTAATAACTGCAGACATTGTCCTTCAGTTTGCACAAGGAACCTCTGGAGCAGGCTTAGAATGAGGCACTTGAGGGTAACATCCCTCTTGGCATAGCTGAGTACCAGCAAAGCAAACTTCTTTGTAACTGTTACCTGTTCTAATCTCAGTCAGAATTTCAATGAAAATTCTATTTCTCTAAGTTAAAAAAAATCTCATCTGATTTTTATCATATTGAGTTAAAGAGAATTTCCCTCTCGTAATGGTTCTCTTATTAGAACTAGGACACCCGTGCTATTTTTTAAATAACTGTTGCATCTGCGCTTGAAGGGTAAGGAAAGAGGAAGACCCAGTGCCGCTTAGAACCCAGCATGCTTCCCAGCCTCTGCTGATGACCCCCATCATGCTTGTTTGAGCACATCAGAGGCAGACATGCTGGGACATCCATAGCTGCGTGATGTCAAAGAAGGTTTTGCTGTGGGCTTTGGCTTGACAAGCTTAGAAATACTTTTTTGGAGGCATTTTCCACATAGAGTGGATCCTTTTTTTATGCTGCCAGACTGTGGTATATCGGAAAGACAACATGGAAAGGTGCCTCTGCTTACAGGGGACTAGTTCCTGTATATTTCTGTGATCTCTACATATGAGTTAGGACCCGGACTCATTTGGGAAAGCAACTACCACTAACACATTACCTTACTGAATTACTAATCTTTATGTAAAGTAGGATTTCTAGGCATTTTGACAACGAAGCTGAAATAATACAAAACAGTGGCTTATAATGTAGCCTCAGAGATATTGTTGCTAATAGGTAAAAAGAGAAAATCCCATAGATTTTCTATGAGCATTAAGTGGTATAATGCAGGTAGAGTACTGCATATTACTTGCACAGATTAAATGTTCTAAAATTTTTGCCTATAATCAGTATTACATGGTGCCAATACCCTGGGTTGGAAGTGGGAATAAGACAATAATCCAGACTTTATTTAAATGATTAGGAATGTTAAAATATTTGAAATCACTTCATCAATTTTTTTTTTTTACCTAAGATTTGGAATAGTACACACATCCTTAAATTTCACCAGGGGTGTCCAGCACAGTGCTTTGCATATGGTTTTGGTACAATGAATGTTTGTAAAAGAAATGAATTTTTAAATAAATGAGTAGATACATTGTTATCCATCACAGAGTATACGGCTGGTTCTTTCAAATCCCATGCAAAAATTGCATAGAAATTTATCTTTAGCTTCCGTTTGCCTGAGCATCTATGAGAGCTGTAGGAAGATCTGAATAGTTAATAAATATTCTTACTTTTTTGGCTGTCATTTATATAAATATGTTCATTCCTAGTGCCAATATGTTATTCATAGCAATAATATCTTATCATTGTAGAACACTTCACATTTTCAAAACACATTCACATAAAATATTTCACTTAGACTTCATGGGCAAAATAAATGGGGATCATTGTCATTATTTCATAGAAAAGGAAAAATGTTCAGGCAAATTGTGACTTTTCTAAGGTTTTATAATTAGTAAATGAAAGAGAGAGAAGGCAGTATGCCCATGACTGGTTCCCAATATACATTTCTTGAATGAATGGATGCGTGGATGGATGAGTGGATGAACGAACGAATGAACCAATTGTATATAATCTATGTCTACTGCTATTTCTACTAACTCCAAACCAAAGAGATTAAAGAACTGTATTTTAGTGCTTGTATCTATTCCTAGATTTTACACCTTTTCTATATACTTCTGGAAAAATTACTTACCATATTTGAAAAGCAAGTTAATCTGTCCACAGTTATTGACTACTAGATACTACCATTGGCAATATAGATGTAAGAAAAAAAACTTCCTCAAAGAGTTCATATTCTATTTGGGGATTAGAAAGCACAGGCAAGAAACACTAACAGAATAAATGTGATATTTTCAGTTATTGCTAATTTAGAGAAGATAAAATGCAATAATATGATAGAAACTAGACTATAGGACAAGGGGAGAGGTTAATGTTTTTGCAGGGCTAATTGAGGAGGCTTTTCTGAAGAGGAAAATTGTGAAGATGTTGAGAGAGGCTTACTTTTTCTTTCAATAAGTCTTTATCCATGGCTTTAAGACATCTATATTTATATTTCTCTATCTATATATTTCAATATAATTAATATAAGCAATCGATTTCTAAAATAGTCATACCATTATTATTTATAAACATTCCATGTTAATTTTTTAAATTTATTGATAATTCTCAGTACTTTTAAGCTACTTATATTTAATGGTGAGACTGTTAATGCACATATTTTATTTTTATTTTTTATTTTTTATTTTTTCTCTGCTCTTAAAGAGTTTATATATTTAATTTTTTATTATGGTATCATTAATATACAATCATATGAGCAACATTGTGGGTACTAGATTCCCCCCCTTATCAAGTCCCCACCCCAACCCCATTACAGTCACTGTCCATCAGCATAGTAAGATGCTATAGAGTCACTACTTGTCTTCTCTGTGCTATACTGCCTTCCTCTTGCCCCCCACATTATGTGTGCTAATCATAATGCCCCTTAATCCCCTTATCCCTCCCTCCCCACCCATCGTTCCCAGTCCCTTTCCCTTTGGTAACTGTTAGTCCATTCTTGGGTTCTGTGAGTCTGCTGCTGTTTTGTTCCTTCAGTTTTTGCTTTGTTGTTATACTAGACAAATGAGTGAAATCATTCGGTACTTGTCTTTCTCCGCCTGGCTTATTTCACTGAGCATAATACCCTCTAGCTCCATCCATGTTGTTGCAAATGGTATGATCTGCTTTCTTCTTATGGCTGAATAATATTCCATTGTGTATATGTACCACCTCTTCTTTATCCATTCATTTACTGATGGACACTTAGGTTGCTTCCATTTCTTGGCTATTGTAAATAGTGCTGTAATAAACATAGGGGTGCATATGTCTTTTTGAATCTGGGATCCTGAATTATCGGGGTAAATTCCTAGTAGTGGAATTCCTGGGTCAAATGGTATTTCCCTTTTTAGTTTTTTGAGAAACCTCCATACTGCTTTGCACAACTGTTGAACTAATTTACATTCCCACCAGCAGTCTACGAGGGTTCCCCTTTCTCCACATCTGTGCCAGCATTTGCTGTTGTCTCTTGGATGTTGGCCATCCTCACTGGTGTGAGGTGATATCACATTGTGGTTTTAATTTGCATTTCTCTGATGATTAGCAATGTGAGCATCTATGCACATATTTTAAAGTATCCTTTATCTCTTCCCATCTGTTGCTCTAATTGGGGTGAGTCATATTTTAGGAACTAAAACCTTCCTTTCATCTTTTTAAGAAATTGTTTGTATCAAAACAATCTGGTGAAAATATTGGTACCAAATGATTTAGGCCAAACTGGAGAAAGTCATAACAGCAGGAGCAAAAGGGCAGCCCCTTTTTCCAGAATTGTAATTAGACACTGGTTATTGGTTTTTCCACAAATACTGCTTAGAGGAAATTTATTATTCAAGCAAAGTAAAGTTCAAGAGATCTGGAGTCTTTCATCACATCAAGACTAGATATATAGTGAATCTATAATAGAACCCTGAGGAAGTCCTAAAACTTTCTAGTTGCTCAGTTTGTTGCAGTGGAAATATACAAACTAAACCAGTTTCACATGACACTAGGATCCTCTCCTGACCAGCACGATGCATCTCTGTGGACAGAGTCGAGGGACGGAATCCAGGATCTGCTATGCTGTGGATTTCAGGCAGCAGAACAACTTGCAGACAAGGGAACCCAGCCTGTCCAGCCCATCAGTTCTGTGGTGAATCATAGGAATGCTCTTTGTAATTTTCAAACATACACACAGTGTAATATCTAAATTGTAAAATGAATAATTGAACTGTGGTATTTCTGTGTTCACAAGTAAGCCAGATAAATATGCATATGTAAAAATATACAACAAGGATAATAGAACAGTGTGGGTAATAAGAACGGGGGACTGTGAAGCTGTAAGCATCTGTTCGCTACATAGCTTAAGAATTTTAAAATGACATATACAGGTTCCCAAAGGCATTTAATACAATTCCACTTAATTCAACATAATATTGAGTGCTCATTGTGTGCCAGAAGTTGGATCTAGGTCAATTTTATCAGTATCTTCAAAACCACCCCGAATGTATAGCATGCAGCATATGCACCATAAATGCTTCTGAATGAATAAAGGAATGAATGAATGAAAGTGAATGGCCCACTCAAGGATCTGATTCTGAAACTAAATTCAGCCATGTTTCTTTTTTTAATCTGATTCCATCTCCTACACTCACCATCTTAAAGTTTCTAGTCAAGCAAATCAACCTTAGCTATTTCCTAATTTGGATTGCTTCTTTATTACTGTCATAACAAATTACCACAAACTTAGAGGCTTAAACAAGACTCACCTATTATCTCATTATTCTGTGCCTCAAAAGTCCTGGTGAACTCAACCGGGTTTTCTGCTCAGGGTCTCACAAGGCTGAAGTCAAGGTCCTAGCTGGGCTGGATTTTTTTGGATATTCTAGGGGAAGACTTCCCAAATTTAATCAAGTTGTTAGCTGAATTCAGTTTCTTATGGTTGTAGGACAGAGGTCACCAAGTTTGTGCTGATAGCCGAGAGTCACTTCTTTCAGCCTCTAGAGACAGTTCCTACTCTGTGTCCTCAATTTGTGTGTATTCAAGAATTAATGGTAACATTAATCTTCTGTTAAAATAGGATAATGGTGTATGTCATTTGCATCTTTCACAGGAATGTAATGAGAGTCAAATTTGAAAGATATCTTACATACAGTTACTGCCCCTGATATACAACCACAGAAGAGAATGCATTTTAATATTTCAGGAACAGCATGTGGTCTATGAGCAACGGCATCACAATATATAAAGAAAATGTTTCCACCATTGAAACTGAGATTGCTCAAGGAAACACATCAAGCCTTTGACAATATTTGTATCCACACTGAGAGACTGCCCAAAGGCATTTATTCTGTGTATGAGCAATGCTTGAAACATCCACAACCTCCTGAGCCATTCCCTTTGGAAACTTTACAAATAGGCTCTTTACTCTAGCTAAAGCCCAGGTTTTTAAGTACATAATTGATCCCTAATTTCCCACATGGCTTTTTATCAGTATAACAGTCTTTCCTGATTGTATATTTAGCACCAATGTTGAAGCTTCATCCAAAATTTAAATGCTGTATTTTTTTCAAAAAATAAGAAGGCCCAAATTAGAGGGTGGGTGTTGGGTGGGGAAGCATTAAGAACATGAATGATGACTTTACTGAAGTACTGAAAAGTGTGTCAGTCGATGACCTAGATAAAAAGGTCGATCAACAAAACAACATGCAATAAATCTTGAACTTCTGGGACGACTATCATACTTCACTTCCTTGGACACTCAGAACTTACTTGTTTCCATAGCAAAGAAAATGCATTTTTGAGCTCTGAATCTATCAACAAAGATAGGAGGACTGCCAATTCTATTGCTAGTGTACAAAGATAAATAGCATCCCCTGGATTTGCCTGAAGATAAATTTGGACATTTGGAGCTAGAGTTTTGTCACAGTATAACTTACTGTCAAAGTTAAAGGATACAGGCTTAGGTAAAATATTTTTTAAACTCTCTCCAGGTTCATTATTACAGTATATGACTGCACAAATGTTGTTTCCCAGCAGCTACATAAAAATGTTGCTATTCTCTCTTTAAAATCCAAATAGTAAGTTCTAAAGGCGAACGCACTAGATTTAGATGGAACATTGGCCATTTTCAATTGGCAAGTCTTACTTCTTCATTTGAAATTTTAAGTGCTTTATGAAGAGAATGACATTTATGAACTGAAAGGAAACCTGGCATTCTTAAAAATTGTGAAGAAAATTAATCTACATTTTGTGGTCAAGTGTTCTGGTTTTTATTTTATGATTACAAAGTTAAATTTAGTTATTCATCCAGTAATGTCTAGTATCCTAAGCCAATTGCCTCGATACTAGATTCTCAAAAAAATTAATGAAACAAAATGAGTTATTTCAATTGAAGTAAGTCTTACACCAGCTGCTTTTCAAATAACATTAATTAGATTTTTAATACAATTTATTAGAACTTTGTTTTCTTCCTTTTTTTGGAGCTGTTTTAAGCCAAATATTGTAACCAAAATCTACAATTTGGCTTTTTTTCCTCCAGGCATTCTTATGTTCAACTCCCACTATTTTTAGCTTCGTGTAGTTGTTCCAAGAAAATACCTTTTCTCAGAGAGCAATATTTTCTCCACCTTAAATGAAAAAATTGAGAAAAAAGGTCAGAAAATACAGACTCTCTAAAAATGTGCTTGGCCTGCTTTTCTCAGAGCTTAAAAACAATTAGGTTTCTTTAGCTCAGTCTCTCTACAGACCAAAGGCAACAAATGCTGTAACTATATAACTGGATCAATGGTAAACTATCAAGCTTAGACCTTAGTACCATCAGACCACTTAGGTCCCTACTCTTAAGGAAGTCATTTATTTTGTAGTTGGTCCTTTTTTTTCACTTATTTTTAGGGTCAAGACTGGTTTTGACAGTACACAAATCATTAGACCAAATGACTGTTGCCCTCCTGAGTTTTTCTGTTTAAGAAAATTGGGAGCTCGGCAGTAGACTCTGCATAGTGATCAGGGTGGGTACGCCACAATTTCACTTGTGTTTTACTGTAAGGATGTGATACAATGTGACATATGATATAATGAGTTACAAATAAATAAGAACAAGTGGTACTAGTATAACATACCTAGAAAAGCATGACGGTGGGAGTCGAGTGCAATTCACAGAGATGAAAATTAATAAAACTGATTTCTGCTTTCTAGGAGGTTGAGTAGGTGTTTGAATGATTGATGGTGGGAAAGTAAAGCTCTGTTCTGTTCCCTTCCACCTACAGAAGCTGTGGAAGGGGGAAAGGCTGAGACTCAAAGCTTCTGCTGCATGACGAAATCCAGAGTCAGTAGCTCTTTGCCGAGTGGTGCGTATTGGTCAGTCCTTCGGAGCTGAAAGTAGGCTCGAGTGAGTGGATGATGGAGGGTGGAATTAAAAGACTTCATAAGGGGATGGGCAGAAAAATGCAGGAGTAGCAATAAAACGAGGCAGGAGAAGCCTCGAGAAAGGGATGGGGCTGAGTAACATGGCCATAGTGAGGCAGCCAGGAGGTGTAAGAACGAGGAAGGGCAGTTATTGATTTTGAGTCATTTGCATTCCATGGCTGTAAAAAAATCATTGTGTTACAACCAAATTTTGGTAAAATCGTAAATCGAGTGTCACCGGTCTGGTGAATTCAATCATTTTCAAACATTAGCTCAAGGTTACCCCATCTTTGTGACTTCACCTCGCCCACCCATCTCCCAAGAAGTCCATCAGCGAAAAGCAATCTCTCCTTGCTCTGTGTTCTCACACTGCTTATACACAGCCTCTAGAACTCACCTACCTGAATTACACAGTATTGCTTGGAAAGTCTGTCTCACCCATATGACCATGAATCATTTTAAGTCAGGGACCTTTTCTATTCATTTTGTTGTAACCCCCAAGCCCCAGCACTATGTCTGGCTGGCACCTGATAACCATTCAATAAACCTTGGTTGAAAAGGACCAGTTAAGGCAGACTTCTAAAATCATATAAACTTTTTCAAAAGAA
Organism: Smutsia gigantea; assembly: GCA_032199065.1. NCBI lineage: Eukaryota > Metazoa > Chordata > Mammalia > Pholidota > Manidae > Smutsia > Smutsia gigantea. The sequence goes on from JAVSCE010002601.1 coordinate 11,917, forward strand.
AAAGTGGAAAATAAAGAATTTCAACAACCACTTATTGATCAGAGAGCTAAATGCATAGATACATAGAGATAAATATCAAAATTAATTGTATTATAGTAGCAATTAGTATGGGCCTCTATCGTTTTGCAGGCCATTTTCCATGACACGTGGCACTTGGTACTTGAGTCCCTTGTGGCATTTATACAGTTGTATTGCTACTAACTGTTTTCAAGTCTCCTACCAGACTGTAAGGACCCTGATGCCAAGATAGTTTTGCATTCCTGAATACATCCCAGCAGCTGCAGAGTGCCTGACATACAGAGGGGGGGTCTAGAAAACGTTTGAGAAAGGAAGAAGGAAAGGGAAAAGTTTAGAAGACTGAGAAAAGACACAGGGTAAAAATTTAAAGACTACGGTAAAAAAAATACTACAAAGAATTTTTTACTAGGTTAGGAGTGTCTCGGCTAAATAAGGCACTCAGACATGTGAGTTTCCAAGTTGACAGTGATTGACCCAAAAGAAAATCTGATTCTTCCAGGTCTCCCCCTTGTTCCTCGGGTGCCACGTGCATATCCTACTAACGTCAAAACAGAAAGCTGGACTCCTCGCACGAAATTGTGTTGGCAAGCCATCCAGTGACCTTTAAGAACCAATCATTGCAAATGGGTATGGGAGCAAGAAGAAATTATCTTCAGCTGGCTTTCTCTTCTGCACACACCGGCTGGCGAAGAGGCAGGCATACAATTACAAAGTGCACAATTTTTGTTTTCAAACTGCCTGCCTAAACCTTCCAGTATTTTCCATAGCTTTACTGCAGAAAATAACACTAGCCTCAAGTTTAACAGGATGTGAAAACTCCCTCCATGTCTTGAGACAATTGCCCCTCCTATGCTGCTGCTCAGCTTATTGGCTCTCTTTATTCACCCGGTGTGATCTGCGTAAATTGTTTTAACAGCCAGATACCAAGAGTAAATATTGGCCTTTCTTCTTCCTGTGGCCCTGAGTTTGCCCTTTATACATGTGCACCTGGCAGCTCCCCAAAGTTGGGAGGTATTGCCTAGGTTGTATTTATTAGCTCAGTGCGGATAAACATAGCTGATCAGTAGCCCCCAGTCTTCCTTACAGAGCCTTTTTCTCTCCCTTTCCAAGGGTAGAGTCCAGCTGCCTACGCGACGCTGCCAACCCAGGACTCTTTTTAGAAGACCATGTAGAGCGGGGTGTCAGGCCGTAAATGCAATACCTGCCCAGAGTTTTAAAAACAGATAGAAAGTATGGTTTCTAGAATAACATTACTCTTTAGGCATTTCTTTAAATACCTGCTCACAAACTTCCACATTTTTTTGCTAAAGTATAGTCATGGAAATTAAAAGTTCCCATTATTCTTCTAATGAAGACACACACATGCTCATACACACAGGGAATGTGTGTTTTGTTTATTTCTTTGTTTCTACTTTGCTTGTTTTTGGAGTGAAAGGAGGAGGTGAGGAAAGCATGTTACACTGTTTTTTAGTTTACATTCTTCTAAAGTAAAAAGCAACCTGGTATATTATCTTCCAAAAATCATGCTGTATCAGATCTTTGAATATATGTCATGTTTCCCTAAAAGATAAATTTCTAGCATAAGTAAAGGAGGTCATTCAGAAGTCAAGTTAAGCTGCTACCTAAAGCCATGTTGTATTAGAATAATCCAACTTTAGTTATAACATTTTGTCACCAAGCAGCTAAAAGTTTACATATGTTCAGAAGTGAATCTAATATTGTACATGAAATACTACTGATAAACGTATTTTTCCATTTTGAGCAAATCTATAAGCTATAGTACACATAGTAGCCATGGTATATCCAGCCGTGAATGAAATGTGAGGATGTGAATACTTTTGAATAAAATAGTGCTTTCTAAAAATTTTTATGAGTATTGTCTTTTCTTTTTCATATATCATATGGGAATAAATTTCAAAATCTCCTCATCCTTGTTGTCTCTTGTTCCTATTTCTTTTTAGGAATTTGCTATGAATGTGTTTCTAGGCCACACAGTCATTTGAGTTCTAAGAGTCTCTTTCTATGATTCCAAAGTCTAAGCAATGGGAAAGGTTTCTTTTCAACAAGTTGGTATAAAACGAGGTCTCCTACACATCACAGCTGACATCACCCCACTGTCTCCAACACACAGCAAACATCATTATTTGAGGAAGCCACTGTGTCCTGCAGAGTAGGGATTAGACTCAACCCTGCCAAGCAGGGAGCTCCAGACAGCTGAGGAAAACTATTTCTCAGACTGGTTATGGAGCTAGAGGAAGTCAGTTTGGTTCTCTGAAGTCCCTCCACACGTCTTACAATTGAGGTCTCTTATCAGTCATGGTCACTCAGAGGTTCATCGGGGACAGTTTGAGAAACATGGCCAGGACGTGATTAGCCACCGCTTTTCTACAGTTCTGTAAAGGAGAGAAAAAAAACGTTTGACCTTTCCAGTTTTATGAGTCATAAAACTTTCCAGAATATTAATAGGACTGGACAAGACCTTAATCTGGAACCGCTAGTGCCCCAGCAGGAGGGTCCCACTGTTGGTAGAAGTAGCACATTCTGTTCCTTTTCTCAATCAGCCAGACTAAATAGAACAGGGCTGCCCTCGTCTCTGGAGCCTCATTCCAGTGTGGCCTGGAGAGGTGCCCTGACACACCGTGTTTCCTGCAGGAAAATGTGCTAAAATTAACCAGAAGTTCCTCAGGCACTGGCGGGGGAGAACGCACATAGTCAGCGTAGCACTTTTCCCCCTGCAGCACACTTCTGTCCTTGCTGTCACTGGACTGTTACCCTTGGCATTTTGGAAGATTCATAATCGCTGTGTTTCAAGCTTGTAACTCTCTAGTAATCACGAAAGAGTGAAAGTGTCTGTGAACAGAGCTTTTTACTATACTAAATGCAGGCATGAGCTACAAATAGGAAGATTGTTTTTGTGGCTATTTCTTCTACAGGCGCCAAGCAGCATTTGACCTCTGAGTCTGAAGAAACCTAATGCAGGATAATGAAACCTGGTGTCTGTCATCCATGGGCCTCTTAGCTAACATGGCCTCTTTGGGACAAAGGTGCCTTGCTTTCCAATAAACCATCGTGGGGAAGAGGGTGAAGGAGGCTGACTCTGAGACCAGATCAGAAGTGCTCCACACACACAGCCTCTCACAGCTGAGGCCAGAAGCAGGGAGGCCTGCGCCACGTGGGGGCAGTCACGGTTCTGCCAGCTCCCAGGCCCTCTAAGTGGATGTCACTTGGGTCCTCAAAGAGGCTGTCAAGGCCATATTAGACTGATGAGGCATTTTTCTGTCTGCCCCAGGCTGACTCCAAGACCCAACGCGAACATATGGGTCTGGATCTGCTGGCCTTCCCCAACTCCTTCTGGCTCTGGCATTGGCCTGAGGTGACTTCCCACCCACCACTCAGGCCAGGCCCAGGCCCCCTCACCTGTGTCCTACAGTCCTGCCTTCCTGCTGAGCCAATGTACCTGTGCTCTGGGTCCTTTCCATCCAGGTCTCTACGGTCTCTCTGAATCCCTTCAAACTGAGGTTCTGCCTCCTAGAAAGCAGGAAGTTGGGCCAGAGCATGGAAGAACAGTGGCTGGTGGCAGGGCATGATACTGGGGCTTTAAGCACTGGGGAGCACAGCTATTCATTTGCTCCTTAACCTCACCTGCTCTGTGGCGTGGTTTCTCTATCCTGAGAAGGAGATGGTACTAGCATTCAAGGGCTCATTAAATATTCTACTCAAAGCCCTAGTCTGGGCTGGCGGGCTCTTGGTGCTTCTTAAGTATTTGCTTTCATCATTATAGAGGCTCCCACCAACATATCTCCTGAAGAAAGGAACCTCACCAAATTTGCTGTACCAAAAAGTCTTCAGAGTGTAAATACCCCTGGGAAATGTGTGAACCAGAGGTCACCCAAGGTCACCTGGAGATTCCCTGCATTCAGAGGCAGTTCTTCCCCACAGGAGCCTAGACAAGTTACTTGGCAGCTCTGTTTCTACTTTCTCCTCCATAAAATGGAGCTGATAATAGTCTTTTCCTCCTATTATTTAGAGAACTCTAAATTAGGTGCCATATATTAAACATTTAGCAAAATACCTGGCATATCATGTGTGTTCAACACATGCTAACAAGGAGTATTATAGTTATCATCACTACAAATATTTAATGATTCTGAGAACTCCAGCAGTTAAAAAAAAAGACTTCAAAATGTTGCTGAACTAAGTGTGTCCCAAACTTACCTGACCAGGACTCTCCTTGGTGGTGACCAGCGGAAAACATGAGCTAAAGAACTGAATTGTGGTTTTCAATGAGGAGCTCCTGGAGATGGTGTGTCTTAACCCGAAGCACTTTTTAGGATACAGCAATATTCTCTGGACTCTGCTTAACATCAGTGGTTCATGCTGCAGAAGAAGGACACTGAAGAGGGCACAGTAGCAGCAAAATATGGGCTTCAGAGTCCAGACATGAGAGCTATGAGGGAGACTGCCAAGAAGAGTATAGGGGTAAGACTCAGATAGGACTGTGTCTAAATCCTCACTGAGCATATTTTACTCTTTTTAGGGGAATCAAAGGGAATTCTTTAATCTCCCTAAACTGCAGTTTTCTCATCCACACAATAAGAATGATCGTACCTACTTAGGATTGCTATGTAGCATAGTAAATGACATCTAGTCAAACCTCAAGAGACTATTTCTCCTAGTTATTATAATTTTTATAGAATAAAATATAAATAATTATATCATATATATTATACATAATATTATGCATATCTATTACATTATATATTGTATATACATATATAAACAAATATAAATAATTATGTTATTATTATCCACCCAGATTCTCTGCCTAACTAGTGTATGATCTTCAGCACAATGCTTTAATTCCTCACAGATTTTTGAGGGTTAAATGAGAAAATGCACGGGAAGAGGGGGCACTGGAAAGTACTCGCCATACCTCCAGTCCTACCGCAGCTAGTCCTTCCTTATGACATCGATCACATTCCATTTTATACCGGCCCCCATTGTTTCTCATAGTGGGGCTTTTTTCTTTTTTTAACCAGGCTGTATATCTGGTTATATATATAATTAAATTTAATTAACTCAATAAATTAATTTAATTAAGTTAATGTTAATTGATTAATTTTATTAATTAATATTAAATTAACTAATTTAATAAGTTAATTTAATGATATAAATTAATATTGAATTATAAATATAAAGATTATAAATTCTCTCCCCTCACCCAACTCTTTCTAAGAAGCCAGAATGTATTAAGCACATAGGAGAGTGTCTTTGATTCCCTGTGTGGAGTATTAAATCAGACCAGTGTGGGGAAAAGATTCAGCCTAGGATCTTTCTGGACCCTATTAAATCAAGGCCTTAAAGAACTACCTTTTCTAGTTTTGTGTTCCAAAGTGAGCAGGCATCACCTTTCTTGTGGAAAACATAGAAACATAACTCTTGGCATAATTTATTTTTCCTGAATTAAAGTATTATTATGTTCAAATGTGTCTTAAATTCAACTGCAAAATCCCCAAGTTGAGGAAGCAAATTCCCATGGGTATTTTATCCCAAAGAATCCTATTTTCCCTGAATTAATCTGCTTATTTCCAGGCCCTCAGTAGCTTCCAGGAAGCTGCAGAATGGTTAATCATAGTCCCATAGGGCATAAGTCAAGGTCACTACTTTGTTCTGAAGACTTGTGTTTAGATAATTATTTGAAAAAGGAAAACTCTTATATCTGAAAGTCTTGTGATCTCAAATTTCTACTCTTCAGAAGACAGGAATGGGCCATGTGATAGCTGGTAAAACATTACTTGGGGCAGTGTCTGTGAGGATGTCTCCTGAAGAAACCAGCCCTTGACTTGGTGACCTGAGTAAGGCAAATCCTCACCAGTGCAACAGGCCTTATCCAATCCACTGGAAGCCTGAAGAGAACAAAAAGGCAGAGAAAGGGTGAATTCCTCTTCTATCTCAACTTGAGCTGAAACATCCATTTTCTCCTTGCCCTCAGAAATCAATATTCCTGGTTCATGGGCCTTACAGTAGTGACTGACTCCATCAGCCCCCTCAGGTAGGGACTTGCCATTAGCCCTGTCTTGCCAATGGGTTTCAGCCCAGGGCAAGTTCACTATGGATTCAGTGAGACCAAGGAATGACAATGGAATGTCCTTGGGGTGAAAGGGTTTATTACCCAGCTTGTTCTCCCAGTGATAGGTCAAGCACTAGAATTACATATGCATCCAACAGTCTGCAGGTCTGTAGTCCTCTTTTGTTTCTGCCTCTGACCAGAGCACTGGGCAGAGCTCTTTATATAGTGACTCAGTCAATAATAGCTATTGCTTAGGGTGTGGAAGGAGTAGCCTAGCAGCAGGCCAGTTACACAGTCAAGTAGTTTAGGTTCACGTGAGGATCCTGGCCATAGGAACTTTCACTTTATCCACAAGGCCCCAATTCTCAGGCCTTCAGATCTCAGACTGAATTACACCACAGCTTTCCTGCTCCTCCAGTTTACAGACAGAATTCTCTGACACTATAACTGTGTGAGCCAACTCTCATAATAAATTATCCTCTTATCTACCTACCTACCTATCTATCTCCTATTGGTTCTGTTCCTCTGGAGAACACTGACCTCATATGATGGCCATACATGCCAAGTTTTTTATTAAATTTAATTTCATTTACACTCTCTTTACTTTAGAAAGATGGAGAAAATAGGAAAATTTACTTGAGAAAATAAGAAAATTTGCCAGAAAAGTATACCTCCTTTTAGGAAAAATTAAATTAATATACAATTTGTTTTTACATAAGCCTACTTTGGGATTGTAGGGAAAATGAAAGTTCTTATGGCCAGGATCCTCACCTAACCCTAAACTACTTGATGATGTAATTGGCCTACTGCTAGGTTAATGCTTACACACTCATAGGCAATGAGCCATTATTGATAGTGTTACTATATAAAGGGCTCCACCCAGTACTCTGCCCAGAGGAAGAGACAGAGAAGGGCTTGCTGCATGCAGACTGCCCCAGAGGCAGATGTGATCCCAGAGTTAGAGACCTGCTACCATGAGAATAAAGCTTGGTATAAACCGTTTTATTGCTAATGATCCATTGTTGTTATTCCTCTCATCAGAATCCAGAGTGAACTTCCCTAGGGGGCAATCCCCTCAGACAAGACAGGAAACAATTAGATTCATTAAAAAAAATAATATAGAAAGTAGTTATTTGCATCATTCATTAGTGCACTCTATACACCTTCATGCAGCAGTACCTGACATGTAGCAGCCACTAAATACATTTTTAATATAATGATCGCTCTTCTTCAAGTGCATTTGAAATATAAAAATTAATTTATACGGCTTTTATTACCTAGCCCATGTATTTCATGAGAAGAATCACATTTGATTTCTTACGGAGAGAGAATGTGAAGCTTTCTATTCATTAAACAAAATTCAGCAAAACCACTATGTTTTTATTATGCCCACCTGCTAAGCATTTAGTTCTTGAGGCAAATTTAAATTTAGCAGCATTTCTCACAGTGGATATTGACAATACATTTGGGGACATTTTATTGTTTGTTTCAATTTGAAGTGGATACAAACACTTGGTCATGCCATTATTTTCAATAGATTCCTCTAATGTATGCAACGTGAGACTGAAGGAAACACTGGGTCTAAAACTGTCACTTTATAACAAGTGTCTTAAAAGGCTATATTAAGATTCACTTTCTTGTCCTTATGTAATACTAATAGAAAATATGAAATCATTAGGATTGTATTTGAGATTTCTATACAGATCCTCCAATGTAAACCCAACATTTTGATAATATTCAAATGCTTCTATTTTTTAATCACTGTTCTTTTTTTAAAAAATTGGAGTATGGTTGACATAATACTAGCTTCAGAGGTACAACATAGCAATTTGACATTTTTATACATGTCAAAATGCTCACCATGATAAGTATAGTTGCCATCTGTCACCATACAGTTATTACAGTATCATTGACTATATTCTCCATGCTGTATCTTTGGAGTCCTTTCAGAGAAATTTATGATTTTCTTTTGCAAAATGACGGATCTACCACAAGAGGACACTGTGCTCTTAATTCAAGTTTAAGAAAGCCAGAATTCGAAACAGCACTCTGTCCTGGCTTACTCTGGCAAGCGCCAACTGTTGCAAAAGGCACATTTGCACGTGTCTATTGTATTTGGATGGAGATGCGTCAGAGAAGCCATTATGAACTCAGTAGTTCAAAGAAGAGAACAAACGAATGACAACTATTGGTTTGTTGGCATTCAAGTCATTTCTCATTCATGCCACAAGATGGCGCCTCGTCCTCGTTCACAGCTCTGCTGCCAGCGCTGAGCCAGCTGACAATTGCTTTTTTAAAGCTGGATTGACAGCACTGTCATTTTGAAAAAAGAGTACTTCTCATAAGTAGAAGCTTAGTTAAGAAACTTTGTAACTGTTACTTTAGCCACTTAATTTTTCAGCTACTTACGCTATTTTTAGAGAATATATTTATGTTAAAGATGACTGCGTGTTGGAATAATAAAATGAGAGCTATTTTCACTACCTCTGAGGGATTTTCACCAGTTCCGGAGCAGAGGCTCATTTAATATATGAAAGGCCCTACACATGTCTCATGTCTAGTACTAGGCTAAAGCTGTCAACAAAACTGACAGAAATCTTTCTTTTAAACAATCTAACAATTCATCCATGAACACCAAAAAGATAAATTGTGTTTGGAGGATTGTGATTCTATTTTTAGTATCGCAATTAGGTTTGCAGTTCTTCTGAGTTCAGCTGGATAATTTTCTAACTCCATAATGCCTGCTGTCACCTTACCTTTCGGTGTGCAAGATCCATTATTAAAGATCTCAAGCTTGTGGCATTTCTGGGCTGTCTTGCAGCACCTTGAGCTATGATTCCTCTTTGAATCCTTAGATGATACCCTCTCCTCTTCAGGGAAGGGAAAGAAGAGAGCAGCATGAGTGAATGGGTTTATATAAGAAAACCAGACTAACGTGATGTGACAACCGAGCATTTTCAGAAGCCACCCCACCACTATAGCTAACTGACTGTGAGTGTCCTGGGCCCATCCGAAGGTGATCCCCATGTCAGCAGGCATGACACGGGGACTGGGTCAGGGAAGCTTGATTTTTATAAAATGCCCAGGTGATTCTGACACACACCCAGGGTTTGGGATCACTGACAAGGAAACTGCGGTAAAAGACTAGAGGAGAGGTAAGAACAGAAGGTAAACTCATAACAATGAGGATGGCAGAAAGCACTCAAATGTTGGTGAGACGCAGGGACAGACTGTGAGGACTGAAGAAATGGGTGAAATCTATGAGGAGTTCGAGTTCTAGTGTAGGTGAATGAAAAGATTTTGGTGCCAGCTGACAAAAAAAAATTAGAAAAGAACACAGACTTGTTGGAGCAAGATGAATTCTAGTTGGAATGTAATAATATTGAAATGAATGTATATATGATAGAATCATGTATATGCTATAAATGTTACTATCTAACAATAATATATAGTAAAATAAATATAATAAACTTATAAAAATAATAGTATATATTATAGATTAATATAATTTTACATATACGTGGATATCTTTATGCTGCCCTCTCTACTCTGATATGTTTGAGGCCAGGAATTATGATGAAAACAATGGTGAGACCCAGGGAGGACAGAACCCTGACAAGTAGCGACATTTAGACCCAGATTACATATTTATAGAAATCACATGATCTGAATCACATAAATACATTGTGTAAGGCCTGCTCAGCGCTTTTTTAATTAAAAAAAAAAAACCAACGACTTTGAAACCTTCAGCTGAGGTGTGTGTTCTCCAACTTGGCTGGAGACCTCTTCATTCCAAATGTTTTTATAATTAACAACTATAATGCTAATTTATATTATGTGCTAGACCACCATTTTTATTGATTTTCCTACTTCAGATCCAAGGATTGGGTAGGTTTAAGAAAAGATGAAAGTCTAGAAAAGAACAGGAGAGAATTGTAATACACAGCCAAGATGGGAAAGTATGAGGAAGGAAGAAGAAGGCAGTCATTTTTTTTTTTAATTGAAGTACGATTGACACACGATGTTCCAGGGATCATTGCATTAAATGCAACAGAAAAGTTAAAGGAGATTTGTCTCTGGAGCAACATGACTTTTCATCTAATAATTTATGAACAAATGCACTTTTATTCAACAAATATTTATTAAACAGTTTCTCTGTGCCTGTTTTTAGGAACAAGTGAGACAATAATAAACAAGATAGTTATAATTCTTGTCTTCATGGAGTTTATAGGTCAGAGGACAGAAAAATGTACTGGGAATACAGTAATAAATCCTCTGAAAAGGGAGCACATGATGTTATCAGATAACTGATGAGGAATGGTTAATCCAGATGTGGGGGATGAGGAGATTCAGGAAAGTTCCCTGGAGGAAAGAACACCCGCAGCTGGCTGCTTCTGTTTGGATGTCTGGCTTCCTGTGGCGTGGACCAATCTGACTTGGACTTGGACTTTCTGTTCTTTAACTCTGTACTGTCTCCTAACCTTAGTATCCTTTTAAATTGAGCCCTATGAAATGGGTGGAAACTTCCCATTTCTGCCCCACTTCCAGGAACCCCACTGACCAGGTAGATAAGCTTTTCTCCTCTACAATTGGAAAAGCAGTAATTCAGACAGAAATCAAGTCACTTCAGAGAGCAACCCAAAATGAGATTTGTTGATAAACAGGCTTATCAAGTACATAAGCATTTATCTAGGCTGCTGTCTATATGGGCATCCAAGGATTTCTGTGGTCTCCCTGAGTTGTCAAGGAGACAGAACTTGGATTCTAGGAAAGCCATGGATGCTGAAGTTCACAGGAAGAGTCTGAGAAAGGAAAGAGATGCAAAGAGAAAAAAAAACCAGGTCTCCATTAAATATTCAGATGACCACTAATCAGTTCATGCTGAAACCAGGGAGAAAAACCACCTGAAATGATTGGAGGAAACAGTACCTGGAGGTCACACAAGACTCAGAATAATGCTAATGCCTGTTCTCAGCAGCCAGAGTGGGAAATTCGTAATTAATGGGAAATTTCTTAAAATACTAAGAGAGATCTTGTTTTAGTAGTTGGGAAAAAATTGACCCTAAAATAAATGTTGCTCTGTTTCCACCAAAGCTTAAAGACAAGATCTTGGACTTAAACTATTTTAAGATTTTTAAAAATGTAATATTTTGTCCTAGCTTCTTCACTGTACTTGGGTAAACTTTAAGTCTATCTTTTGTTCATTGTAATAAAGGAAGGGAAAGATTTAATGGCAGTTCTTTACATCATAATAGGTACTGGAAGCTACTAACACCCAAACACAGAACATTATGTAAAGATACAAGTAACAATGTTTTTCTATAAATATGTAATATTAGCCACAGGACACAACAAAAACTCTCCTCTTTGTAGGCTCTCTGATCACTCATCCCACCTCTCGTACCCCTTTCACTCCTGTAGGCAGTGTTCAAACATGTAATTTATAAATTATTGTTGAATGGGTCCAAATGGCATAAAAAAATAGTATTCAAGATGCAAGTATATCTTACTTAAAGGAAGATCTTTTAAACTGTTTATTTAAATAAATTCATCTATAATTAATGCCAAAAAATAGGTTAAAAGTTCTAAAAGTGCCAGTGTTGAGAGTAAAATACAACTTCAGCTATATACAATATACATGTCAAATACTATGATGAGTACAGAAGTTAGTGTAGGTAAAAAGAAATTATGTCCTCTGGCCATTGGAATTGATGCTATCTTAGCTATGTAAAGAGGACTCAAAAGCAGATTTTTAAAAATCATTTCTACAGTTCTCTGTTTTCCTCCCTAAATTTCAGCTTCAGCTTTCTTGCTCACTCGTATATTTCACGTCTGTAGCAGAGTGTCTGGCTCAAAGGTGAACATCTGATGTAAGGGTAAAATTGTTTAAAGGCTGCATTCAGACTTGCTGCAGAGTCCTTTTGTACAACTGTTGGAGCAGGTAGTTAGGTAAGAGCAGAATGGGGGGACAGGAGCAGGTCAGACCACCCGGTCTTCACCCACAGACCACCTTGTATCCGCTAGGCCAACCCCTTCTGTGGTTCAGCTCAAAATGATAAGCAAACGATAGGGGCCACTGGGACAGGCCCAACTTTGGGGCATGCGCACTTAAGGGAAACCGTGTCCGCTAATGACCCTGAGGCCATTATACTATCATTATGATATCACATTGCGGGTTTGGTCCCACTGTGGGTTTCGCTTAGGCGCTCATGGGGAAAATGACAAACAAACTTTCTCCAAGAGGCCAAAGGGGAGAAACCAAGGCGGATCCCAAGAATGATGTAAGAATGACGGATGGGAGGGAGAAACCAAATAAATCCCATAAACAACAGTTGTGAAACCTGGCTGTGGCTTCCTGCCCTCAAGGTCAGCCGGCTCCTCCATGTTTGGAGAGTGCTTCCCTTTCACTTTCCTGAATAAGAAAACCCTGAGAGCTTTAACCCTCTGCCAGGCCTCTTAACTGAACTCTTTCCTTTGAGAAGACGAGAACCGAAGATTCCCACAGTCCACCACCCAGTAACACACCACAGCTCAATTAAGTGAAGAACAGACTTCAGGAAATCTCTTTTAACCATAAAAATAAATTTTTTTTTTAAAAAGCAAGAGAAAATTTGTCTCTCTAATTACAGAAACAACAGAAGAAAACTGGTAACCTCAGAAGTAGGCTTAGGGAATCGTCTCTGCCCAGTTCCCCAAGTGCACTGCCCATATTTGGCTGCTGGCTAGGGCATGAAATTGTCAAAATTTACTTCGAATCCGGTAGTTTTGTGATTTGGAGACTACGGGGTTTTAAAGAACAGAGTACTTTATATGAGGACTAATGGCCCGTGGAAAGCAACACCATTTTTACAGATCCATTGTGTCACTGAGGGATGGCATTTCTGACTCTAGCAAGATAAACAAATGACTTAAAACATCGGAAAACTATCCTCATCTATCCTGGAAATCCTTTACGGGCAGCCAGCGAATGTATAGGCAGAGTTCTGGCGGAAAACTCCTCCACTTTTCCTTGTTTACAAAATATGTTCTCATCACTGTTCATGATTTTACTTAAATGCTTCAAGCTGTTATTAGCACAAAAATGTATTTTCTAAAAACAAAGACTTAATGGACTGAATAATAAAGAGATTGGGAAGCAGTAATTAAGATGGTTAGATCAGAATTAAAAGTGGAGATTAAATTAAAAAACAAAACAAAAAAGTGAGAGATAAGAAAACAGAAAACTAAAGGTGTAAATAATCCCGAAACAGAAGGTGAAGTATAAAACAGGAGCTACAGCAAAAGAAAATTTGGAAATTTTTAAAAGAAGCTTAGAATCATCACAGTAAAAAGTGAAGAGACTTCAGATTGATTTTAGAGCTAAACCTTCAAGAAGAAAGTTTGAAATTCAGGTCATTGGATTTAGAATTAGCACCAATAAACATAATAGGGAAACAAGTAGGTAGAGCCTGAGATGTGAAGGGGCAGGGCAGTAGTTGTTAGAGGACAGCGTGTCCAAGCCCTTCTCATGCAGTAGCAGGATTTGCAACCACGTACACAGAACGCCCTCTAGTGGTTAATAGAGAGGAACACTTTCTACGTTTAAAAGCGATACCTCTCCCACCCCTTTTATTTCCCATGACTTTGCTTATTTTTGCTTAACAGAATGCCGTTATATTTAGTAGGATTATTTGGAAGAGTCTGTTTTTCCACATATATAGAGAAGACAAGTTTTGGAATACTTTCTCAAGATGAAGTGAAGATACCATAATAAATGTGGAAGAAAAAGCCTCAGGAAGCAATAAAAAAACAGAATCTTAGAGCTCTTTCACATGAAAAACTAATCATATAAAAGACAAGAAAGGTGATCTGCTTCATTTTAATTCTGAAGTAGCATTAATTTCAGTGAGAACAGATTATTTCCAAGGAAAAATAATAAAGTACAATGTTTTTCTTCTTCAGAAACATAAGACATAACAAGTAGCCAGTATTGAAAATTTGTTTTTGAGTGAATGCTAAATTCACTCAGATCTAATTAATATTCATTTGATTAAGTGTCATTCATTCAGCAAAAGTGGTTTAGCTGAAGTCACATTTCAGCTGATTATGCCTAAAAGGTAGAAAAGAAAATCTGCATCTGTTGCCAGGTATTATGAGTCTAACCTGTGAGATCTTGCCAAGGGAGGAAGAACACTAGTATTGGCAGCTCAGTGAGCCAGGTGCTATAACTTCATTATCACATTTAATCCACAAGCAGCTCTGTAAGGATGGAAATTATATCCCTACTTTACTGATGGGAAATCAGAGGCTTAGTAAGTCAAGCAATTTGAATCTAGTTTATACACGTGTAGTTTGTAAAGTGATTGAAACTTAGGTCTCCTGTACACATGCTGTCTGCTTAGTTTTTCTGAATACAAGTATTCACTTGTGAAGAGTTTTAAGTATTAAAAAACAAATACTGAGAGAGCTCTTTGCACATTCCAAAGCATTATATAATTGTACGGCATTATTTTGGCTGTCAATATTTAATGCGGTTATTTTAAATTTAAGGGAGAAATTGGCTCAATTCAAGCTTGCATGCTATGTTTGTAGATTATTCCCAATTTCCAATTTTGGGGGGGCATTACATCAATTCTACACCATTTATCTGTGTCTGTAGGTCTGAAACTTCCCAAAGATATACAGCCTTACTTGTCAAATATTTTTCAAATAACTTATTCATGCTATATAACTCATTTTAGTATATTCTTTTTTTTAAAAAGGCAAATGCCCTTTTCTTTGCTCTGTTATACTACTTCTAGATTAATAAAAATAATTTATATCTTTATATTTTGATTTATATAGTTTATTTTTAATACTAAAAAATACTCTGTTTTATAGGCAAAATAGAATAGCAAAGAAAGTATAGACCAATGAACACAAGAGGCATGCCTGTGTTTGTTGGACTGTGTTTTGCAGTGGCAGAAAACTTGCTACAGAACCCTGGACATGCATTGCTGGCAAAGTCGTACGGCCCAAAGCTTGTTCCGCGGGGAATGTTGCTCCACTGTAACATGGCACAATGGTCAGTGAGTTTGGGACATGTTTCATACTGTGTAACTTCTGGATTTTCAAATGCACATCTGTATATTAACAACTCTGTGACGTTCTTAGTAAGCCTGTTTAACTTTTTAACAATTTTCCAGGACTCTTTCTACTTGCCATGGAATACAGTTCTGGCCAGGGAGTAAGGGATGCTGCCATGGGTCTATTTTATTGACCATTTTCTGTTCATGAAGTGCCAGTTTGACTATGCTGGATTTGGGTACAACTGTCATCAAGATTTTGCAGGACTAAGATGATCCAATTAGGGATAACTAGTTTCATGATACAAATAGTCTATGGAGGAGGGATAACCCTTGTTGATGAATAAGCTTTTCATAAAACGAAATCTACTCAGTTTTTAAGGCAGACATTTATTCTGAATCCTTCCATTTTTTTCAGTTAAATGTTGGTAATAGGAGATTTTAGTTGACTCAGCTATGAACAGCATTATGAGACTATAATCTCCATCATGGTGAAGACAACATCTTTTTTTTTTTTTTTTGCTCACAATTTTAAGTCCATGACTTGAGTACATAGCTTGGCCTTAAGTAGGCTTTCAATAAAATTTGTAAAATAAGGAGTAATGATTCTGTTTAGTGCTCTAAACACATGACAAAATGGCTAGTTGATACCCCTATATTGGTCTGATAATTGTTTCGAAAAATGAAAAACCTTGGAATCACTGAACTAGGTGGAAGTGAGTTTTGCTAAAAACATGTATTGCCACAGAGATAGCTTCTCTTTTATAACACTGTCATCAGGAGGTAGCCACCCAATGAGGCATTATATTCCCAGTGCATTTTGCATTCTAGTTAAGCAGAATTTTAATTAACAGAGTCAAAGGGAGAATGATTTGTGTCACTTTTAAGTCAGGTCTTTCTCCATTAACAGGCTGAATGCAGACGACCCTGAGGGTCTAGGGGCAATGGAGCCATAGGATCCTGGGCCCCTCAGTCACCTTAAGGAAAGCCAGTCACCAAATGAGCCATACATACTCAACTATCAAATGAACGTGAAATGAATCTTATTGTGTTAAAACACGGATGTTTTGGAATTTGTTGCAAAAGCTAATGCTAGCTAACATTGATATATGGATTCACACCAATACATATGCTTATAGACATGTATTAGAAGCATATGCACCAAAAGCATAGGTATTCTCTAGGTAATAAGGTTAACAGATTTTTTTTCAAAGTCACCACATTTTCTATATTTTCTTTAGTGAATAGTTATTATTACACAGGTTTATAATCAGGGGGAAACCGTAAAATAAATCATATGTATTTTTGAGTGATTCCCAAAGAGTTCCTAGATCACTTCCTTTTTCTCTTTTTGGTATCCTTCCTCACCCCCTGATTTTTCAATGCTTGGGCTGCCAAGCTGGGAATACACTGAATCTCTAGTCAGAACTGACAAACTGTCAGTCATCACTCCCTTTTCCTGTGGGCATCTGAGGAGTAATCGCAATCTAAATTCTCTCTTTGCCACCCAAAAACAGTGGACTACTGTCTAGGGAAGACACTGGCCTGGAGTACTTTATTATAGGTGGATCCTTCATTGTTTTATTTGCATTTGTAATTTTTTATTCTGAAATAATTTCAAACTTAAAAAGTTGCAAGAATAGTATAAAAAATCTCCTACAGCCTTCACGCAGGGTCCTTGTTTTCATTTTACCATATTTGAATTGTCATTCTTTCTGTAGATATGATTTAAATAGAGATAGATACAGAAATAGGGATAGATACTGAACCATTTGACAGTAATTTGAACAAGCTGAAAACAGCTGGCAATATTCATCAAAATTATTGAAAATTTATAGTCACTGATTCAAAATTCTCAAAATCATACAATTAGTTCTGTCATGCTGCTTATAGCCACTTATTATAAGGAAATGCAGATATGAAGTTTTAATTAGAAGAATGTTAATCACAGCAATATGAAAAACTGGAAATGGCTTATGTATCCAACAGTAAGAGTTTGGTTAAGCAAATTTAACAGTGCAACTATATGCTACTTCCAAGTGTCCCCCTGTTTGCCACACATCATTGGCCTCTGTAGCCACATTAGGATAAAACTCAAAAAGCTTTTAATATGTCTACCCCTGTTGACCGCACCTCCCCTATCATTCCTTGAACTAAGACCCTTGGTCTTGCCTGACATGCCTTCAGAGAAAACGAGCACCCAGGAAACCCTCAACCTCACGGGACTTCGAGGAACATCGGTTTCATCTTTATGCCTCTCCGGGTCTCCCTGCATTAAGGATCAAACCACGGACCGTGGACAAGGAGATTCTGTCCTCCCCTGTGTCACAGGCAACTGCTTCCTAACAGCTTAGGAAACAGGTAATTAAAACACTAATAAAAACACCCTGGGATGTTTGGGATGGTCTGCTCAATGGAAGAGCGAACTAAAGGAACATAATCAGAATCCTACCAGGTATTCAACATATAACCTATTCTAATATCAAATAAAGAGTCAGTTCCTTAAAATTATATATATTCATGAGAGTTCCTAGGAGAAGAATGTCAGCAGTATTCTTAGTAACATCAATTGGAAAACAGATTCTCCTGGCACCAAATGCAAGCTTCCAAAAGCCGTGTATCATTTTCTAGCCAGTACGTTCACCTTCCTTACCAAGAACAGTGAAAACAAATATAATATTACATAATTTCCAAAGGAAATCATTTTTCTTTGATATCTCAGATTCAAAAATTCTCAAGTCAAAACAAACATGAAATTTCAAATAGGGAGCACTAGGGATGATCATATTTCTTACACAGATACTTGGATGGAAAGTCGTAGAATCTGATATAACACTTATAAAATAAAAGGAGGGAATATTAACTATAAAATATGCCTCATAAATATTACAAACATTTCATTAAACGGACAAATTCTGAGAATCAAGAAGTAAACACTCCAAAACACAACATTTATTTAAAAGACGATATAGTTTGTCCTGAAGACATTCTTTGCTGGTGAAAAAAGGCTTACAAATGAAAAAGAAAAATGCAACATTCTTAATGGAATCGTGGGAATCATCTGTTTCTCTCATGGTGTGTTCGAGATGCCACACAAAAATTTATTTTATTTATTTATTAACATCCCAACAGGTTCAGTTTAAGGAATGAGAAGGCAGCACAAAACAAGATTTGGCTGAACTATACAAAGAGAACCAAAAGAGTGACAAGATTTTCAATGGGTAACAATTTCATTATGGAAAGTTAGTTTATTAACTCATGTAAAAATAAACCTACAACAGCAACCGTGACTCAAATTGAGCTGTTATGCAGTACATGTGACACCCAAAGCAGTGAGTGGGGTGCTGCGTGCCCCTCACGTGCCCCTTGGCTGGCTCACAGCATCTGGCCGTTGCCCTGGAACCTCCTAAAGGACCCCTCACAGCATGGCTTGTGGCCAGCCACACTTTCTCCTCTGCCTACCGGCACTCATGCACCATTTCTACTTTCCATACCTCTTTCTTTTTAGATAGTGACAGAGCTCAAGAAAAAACTCACCTGGCCAGCGCTGGGCAGGGAAGGGGAGAAAAAGCACTTCGACGTGGGTTTGGGGTGGTCAGGGAGTAGCAACAGCTTGATAAATGAAGAGGCTGGAATGGGTTTCATCAGAAAGCCCTGAGGTGAGGGGTCCGAGGCTAAGTCCCAGGAAAGGGCAGAGCCCAGTAGCACTGAAAGACTGGAAGGGCCAGTGTCACACCTGGGAAGTCACATCCAAAGAACGATCAGGAGAAAAAACTGGAATGGAGAGTACATCTTTAAGGTGAAAGCATTTTAAAAGAGAAATACAGAAGGCAAATCAAAAATTTTTAAGTGAAATGGCTACAATGAGTGTCGAAATAAAGAGGAAAACAGAAGAAAATGAAGAACTCTTTTACTTCCGCTGATTTTTGTCCAAATTTTTTAAAAGGTTGTATTTGGTCAGGCCGGTTTTGCTTTATTGGTGATCCATACATTTCACTAGACGCTTCTGAGGGGAAGAGAGCCTGAGGGAGCTCTCGGAGAGACCAGGGGAGAAGGAAGGCTCTGTTCTCGTCACGCTCACTCTTCGTGCCCCAAGTGTCTTTAACCTGAATGCTGAGTGACAGGTTTGGGTCACAGAAAACATTGTCACCGAGCCACAGAAGTAGGATCACAAGCACGTGCTGCCTAACGAGCCCCCAAGCACGGCGAGGCACAGGAGCAGCTGGAGAGAGAAACTTCTGCGCACAGAAGAGGTTCCACACACCAAAGGTTCTGCTTTATATGGTCTTTCTATATCCGGAGGTAAAGCTGTCATCCCTTGAATCTGAAAATAGAAGAGCCGACAATGCCGATGAGAGCACGTGATCGGACGGCAGGACGGAGCCAAACTTGCTCAGTCCCTGCACTTCTGCAGGGAAACACGGGGTGTCAGAGGCAGGGCGGCTGCTGAAGTTGTCCGTTTTGGGGGAGAACCGTAGGGATGCCGAGGGACATGGGGAGAGAGCCAGACATGCCTTTGGAAAAGAAGAGATACAAAACCGGCTCCCTTGCTTTTCGAAGCTTTCACTCTAATTCCTCCTTCATCTCAACTTTAGTTTTAGAATAAATTTCCCTCTTCCAAGGGAATAGAATTATGAGTTTTTGGTCAACCAAACTAATCACTAAAGAAATAATCAGACATATTAAAAGACACTGAACCTTTGGACTGACATCCATAAGTCCATTTGTTCCTTAGATTTTACCTGTCATGGACTCAGTAAAATGTGACATCTGCTTTCCCCAAAGGTTAAAACAAAGTAGGGCTTACCGACCACTCTGCATTGTCTGTCTTGGAGCATCTCACATTCACCGGCAGGCTAAGGACAAGCTTATTGAAGGAGAGACCTTCCTTTTTAGTCCATTTGAATTTATTCATTGCATCCATGAAAGAAAGGTTTTTATACTGCTTGGGGCTTTTGATAATGAAAGGCCAGGTCCTGAATTTAAAATAACTACGATTAGTCATATTCAGAACAGAAGCGTTACATGTTTCCATTACTGTTCAGCATTCTAAAGAGACGTCACACTTTTTCATTTTTACACACACAGATAACTGAAAGCAAAGCGCTGATGAAGTAACTCATCAGCAGTTACTAGGAGAAATACATACCAAATAGGGATTCCTTTTAAAAAAAGAAATTCCTTGTTTTGGTAGCAGATGGTATTACTTTTAGACAAATAATTCCGGTTTAGAAAGCTTCCCCAGAACCTCACAATTCCTCACTTACTTGTTTTGGCTGTAGTTAATAATACAATTGGCAAGCATTCTGTTCTGAAGAGTGTAAGCTAATGGTGTAACGAAGGCGTGTGCACGTTCCCCCACAGGTACTCTAACAGCGATGGAAATTCCAGCTCCATACAGCTGAAAAGGCTGACCCCTGCTGGCTGCCCAAGTGACAATAAATAAAAAGATTTGAAACTGAACAAGCGTCTTAAACATTTTACTGAGAAAAAAATACTCTATGGAGGGTATGCTCTGCTTCCACTGGCCACTCTAAGTAAACTCAGGTTAATATGAGGCTCTTTATATTCTTCATTCCTAACTTCCTTTGTCCTTTAATTAAAGTCAATATATCTTTGTTGAATTTTAAATGTGTTATTTTGTACAGAGACCTTGAAGTACCATAAAGATCAGTGAGCATCACACCACACTGAACATATCTAGCAATGACATAAAATCTATCTCATTATATTAAACACGTTGTGAAGACTTGTAGAAATACAATCCAGAATTAGTATGAAATAGAAACTTGACATGAAACAAGTTTACTTGACATGTAAACTTGACATGTTTACATACAGTGTCCTTTTAAATGCATTAAAGGGGACAGGTAGGTTTTATTAAATACTTTTAAAATGAGATATTAAAAAATAAAATTTACTTTTCAAAAAGATTAGGTGTCTGTCTTGACACCTTGAAAAAAAAATCAGCGACATAGCTAGGAGAACGCTGAGGGGACGGTGACATCCTCAGCCTGTAACGACCTAAAACACCACCAGGTGGCTCTAGATTCCCTAGTAAAGCACTGAGGGGTGTAAATCTGAATTTTCTGTAGCCTTGCTGGTAAGAATGAATAGTAGTATATTGCTGCACATAGATGAAATCTTTAAAAGCTTCGCTGCTAGATTAAATCAGTAAATTAGTACTTCTTTGAGGTTTCACAAAATAAAGTGACAGAAGAGATATAAACACATTTGTTAACTTACTATAAATATGTGGAAAAGATAGTAGAAAAGGGCAAACCCATCGGTCCATTGGAGACAACATGCCTGAGGCAGGGTGACCTGGTGATGTGATTACCAACTTCTCTGAAATGGCAACTTGTCTCATTCCATTCCTACTAACTTTGTTCAGCCCCCTACTCTATAATAACATCTCACCAACAAACTTCCTTCTCGTCATCTCTAACCTTTCTAGCCTATCCTACAACTGATAACCCTTGGAGAAAGAGGAAAGAGGAGAAATCCTGAAAAACTGAACTGTTATCCTGAGTATTTTTCCTTTAAAGGCTAAACTTTAAACAAGAAACAGGTAACCCTGAACTAGCAAGTTCTTCAGCTATCACTAGGACTGGGAATTAGTTAGGGATATTAGGAATCTTCTAGAAATCAAAATGGTTACATTTCTGCACATCCAGTCAGTGTGTAAATGTCTACCCAAATATACATATAAATAAAAGGACATTATTTACATAGCCCTGTAGTAAATCACATTAAGATTATGATTTAATATTGATGAGTAGTTTTCCTTTGTAAATTTAATGTAATTGACAAGTGATTAAAAAATATATACAAAAATGGAACAAATTTAGAATATCCAAACGCTTTTGGGAAAAGAAAAACAACACAGTTTGGGGACTTAAATGCTTTTATCTCAAGACTTACTACAACAATCAAGTGTGGTATTACTATAGTAAGGCTAAACATGTACAGAAATGAAACAGAATTCAGAGTCCAGAACTAGTCAGTATATGATCAAAAGATTTTCAACACTGTAAGGTAATTCAATAGGAAAAAACGTTGTATTTTTCATCAAGTGGTTCTTCAACAACTTGATATCCATATGAAAAACAATGACCGTCACCGTTTACTTCACACCACATACCAAAATTTATTCAAAATGGTTCATCAACATAAATATAAAAGCTAAAACTGTAAACCTTTTAGGCAAGAAAGAAAAATCAGGAGAAAATCTTCACAACCTTGAGTAGGCAAGATTTCTTAAATGGGATATCAGAAACACAAAACAAATCAAAAATGGTAAAATGGACTTCAAAAAAATACAGTAAAGAAAATGAAAATCAAGGCACAGACCTGGAGAAATTATTTGTAAAAATGTATCTGATAAAGGACTTACATGTGAAGAATGAAGAACTTTTTTAAAATATGAAGAACTCTTAAGGGTCAATAATAAGAAAACAGGTAACCCAATTAAACAATGGACAAAATTTCAACCAAAAAGAAACATATATAAATGATGAATAAGCATGTGGAAAATGACTCAATGTTGGTAGTCATAAGGGAAATGGAAAATAAACCACAATACCACTGCATATACATTCAAATAGATCAAATTTAAAATGTTGAAAATACAAAACATTCGGAAAAAAAGCTAAACAATAAGAGGTTTTATACATTACCAGTGAGAATATAAAAAGGTAACCATTTTGGAGAACATTTTGAGAGTCTTATGAAGTAAACATAAACAGTGCAAAATCCAGTGATTCCACCAGTAGGTATTAACCCAGAATATTGAAAACATACGTCTGTACGAAGACTAAGGCAAAAATGCTGTTCATAGCTGCCTTCCTCATAATAGCCAGAAACTAGAAACAATGCAGATGTCTTTCAACAGGTGACTCAGTAAATGAAATTTGGTGTATCCACACAAGGGACTACTCCTCAGCAATACGAGGGAAGGGATTGCTGGCACATGCTTCCGCATAGATGAATCTCAGAAACATTCTGAGTCAAAGAAGCCAGGCACAAAAGAGTACATACTGGATGATCCCATTTTCATAAAAATCTGGAGTAGATCAAATGAATACAGTCATACAGCAGATGCATGGTTTTCGGGGGCTTTGGATGGGAGGTGGGGTTGTCTCCTGTTAGGCATTATCAGAACTTTGGGGAGTGATGGAAATGCTCTATTTTCATTTGCTTGGGGTTTAAATATGTGTACACAACTGAGAAAACTTTCTAATGATATCCTTAAAATAGGTGCATTTTATTCTATGTAAGTTCTATCTCAAACAATTTGACTTTAAAAAATAAATAATAAAACAAAAGCATATCAACAAACCAATGAAAAAAGACACAACATAATGTCATAAACTTTACAATCTAATTACTAAAGAAGAAAGCCAGGAAATCTGAACTAACAAGGTAAATTTCCTAATCCTCTTGAGATTCTCTAAGTAAATGAATTTGGGGCAGTACACATCAAACTGAATCTCCCTGATGGAAGAAAAATCTCAAAGACTGCAAGAGATTTGACAGCATGATATATAAGGCCTGGGACCTTCCTCTGTGGAAAGGGCTACAGCCCCAACCAGTTAGAAAATTTCCTCAAATAGATTCTTAATCAAATCTGAGGAAAGGGTAATCTATGTGTTGTAATATAGAATATAGCACTTCTATTCCCACAGCCTTCTACCCTCAAAATAGAGGAAAGTATATACATAAAATATAACACTCAAACTTCAAACTGTGGTGTGATAGAAAGAAAGCTGCTCTAAGATTTGCTTAGAAGGAAGTCAAGAATTCACCTACATTTTATTAGAGTGAAAGAAGTTTTAGACAGAAGTGGCTCAGCTTAAGTAAAAAAAAAGGCATAATACCCAGCAAACATAGAGTGAAAAGGAAATTGTATCGTATTTCATGCAAAGAGAGAAAAACTGACTTTAGTAGAGAATATAAACCAGTTATACTGGAGAGAAATCCCATAAGTGTTTCTTGCTATAAGTTTATTTGACAAGAACATTAATTTAATTAAACAAGAACTCAAATACAAGATAATAAAACAACAGAATGAGATAAAAAGGGAGGTAATAGACCAATGGAAATAAATTTAAGACAAAACAAATTTGGTATCAAAGAAATTAGAAAAAGCAACCAGCAGAAGAACACTTCTGAAAAATTATAAAACAGTTGAAAAAAACACCAAATTGATAAGGTAAAATGTCTAGGATATAATACAAGAAAATTTCTCTGAAATGAAAAAAAGGGAATCATGTACTGAAAGAATACTTTGTGTTTCAGTAAATTTTGACTGAGATGCTCAACACTGAAATATGTTCAAGTTAATTTATGAACTTTTAATAGAGGAAGAAAGCCCCTGTTCATTCAAAGAGACCACTCCAGAGAAGATAAAAAAGGTATTACAGTAAAATATTATATTCAGCCAAATGCTGTCCAAATATAAATGCACAAATTCTAAAACATAAAACAACTCAGAGCATAAGGCACTTAGAAGCCCTTCTTGATAAAACAACTTGAAGATAAAATCCTGTATAGTCTCATTACTTTGACTCTTTATACTAAGCATATGTGATTTTTACACATTATAGACATAAAGTGATTTTCTGCAAAGAAACAGAAATGTCTCTCTTAATTTTTTTCTAAAAAGAGCACAGATAACACAGGAGCTTTCCATAGAACTCAAATGTAAAAATGATAAAATGATTAGGGATTATCCCAGTGGAACAGAATAGAAAATCCAAACATTAACCCAAACATACACAGTCCATTAACATATGATAAAGGAGCCTTGGATATACAATGGGGAGATGACAGCCTCTTCAGCAGCTGGTGTTGGAAAAACTGGACAGCTACATGTAAGAGAATGAAACTGGACTACTGTCTAACCCCATACACAAAAGTAAACTCAAAATGGATCAAAGACCTGAATGTAAGTCATGAAACCATAAAACTCTTAGAAAAAAACATAGGCAAAACTCTCTTTGGACATAAACATGAGCAACTTCTTCACGAACATATCTCCCCGGGCACGGGAAACAAAAGCAAAAATGAACAAGTGGGATTATATCAAGCTGAAAAGCTTCTGTACAGCAAAGGACACCATCAGTAGAACAAAAAGACATCCTACAGTATGGGAGAATATATTCATAAATGACGTATCCGATAAGGGGTTGACATCCAAAATATATAAAGAACTCACGCACCTCAACAAACAAAAGCAAATAATCCAATTAAGAAATGGGCAGAGGACATGAATAGACACTTCTCTAAAGAAGAAATTCAGATGGCCAACAGGCACATGAAAAGATGCTCCACATCACTAGTCATCAGAGAAATGCAAATTAAAACCACAAGGAGATATCGCCTCACACCAGTGAGGATGGCCAACATCCAAAACACAAACAACAACAAATGTTGGCGAGGATGTGGAGAAAAGGGAACCCTCTTACACTGCTGGTGGGACTGCAAATTAGTTCAACCATTGTGGAAAGCAGTATGGAGGTTCCTCAAAAAACTCAAAATAGAAATACCATTTGACCCAGGAATCACACTCCTAGGAATTTATGCTAAGAATGAAGCAGCCCAGTTTCAAAAAGACAGATGCACCCCTATGTTTATCACAGCACTATTTACAATAGCCAAGAAAT
The DNA here is from genome assembly GCA_032199065.1 of Smutsia gigantea. Classification (NCBI taxonomy): domain Eukaryota; kingdom Metazoa; phylum Chordata; class Mammalia; order Pholidota; family Manidae; genus Smutsia; species Smutsia gigantea. The sequence goes on from JAVSCE010002601.1 coordinate 37,716, forward strand.
GGAAGCAACCTAAGTGTCCATCAGTAGATGAATGGATAAAGAAGATGTAAATATACACAATGGAATATTATTCAGCCATAAGAAGAAAACAAATCCTACCATTTGTAACAACATGGATGGAGCTAGAGGGTATTATCCTCAGTGAAATAAACCAAGCCAAAAAAGACAAGTATCAAATGATTTCACTCATATGTGGAGTATAAGAACAAAGAAAAAAACTGAAGGAACAAAACAACAGCAAACTCACAGAACCCAAGAACGGACTAATAGTTACCAAAGGGAAAGGAACTGAGGAGGATGGGTGGGAAGGGAGGGACAAGGGGGAAAAAGGGGCATTACGATTAGCAGACGTAATGTTGGGGGGGCACAGGGAGGGCAGTACAACTCAGAGAACTCTGACAAGTAGTGATTCTATAGCATCTCACTACGCTGATGGACAGTGACTGTAATGGGGTAGGTGGGGGGGACCTGAAGAAGGGGGTAGTTTAATAACCATAATATTGCACATATAATTGTAGATTAATGATACCAAAATAAATTATTTTTAAAGAATTAGGGATTATCACTGAACCTATTTAAATATAAAAGTTGCTTTAACTATTGTGGGAACTTGGTTTCAGAAGTAAATGCTAAAGTTAAAAATTGTGAAAATATAAAAATTATAACTAATAAAAATCTGGAGGTAGGGAAAAGGAAAGTGGGAGAAAATACAATATATGAATGTCCTCATCTTTTATATTCTAAAATTGAAATATGTAGTTAAATAAATTGTGCAACATATTTTATGGTCTTTTTCTCAACAATTGAGAGACTATCAAAATATTATCTCTTGTGGCTATGAACAGCAACAACATTTATTTGAGGTTCAACAATTGTTCAGTTTTAGTTTGATTTCATTTTCTTCTGATAAATTAAAATAAAATTTAACATTTTTGTTTAAAGCAGTGCACAAATTATAATCTTTGTAACAATCTATTCCTCTTTATATCGATACCTAGATAGAAAGGCGTCTGGAATAACATACGAGAATGTTAGTATTGTTTATTTCTAACAGAATTTGAGGTGATTGTCATCTTTTTAAAACCTTTTTCTGCATTTCCCAGACTCTATAATAAGCATGTGTGGTTTGTACACATTATAAAATGATTTCCTACAGGGAAACAGAAACACCTCTCTTGATTCTTTTTTAGAAATATAACAAATACACAGGAACTTTCCATCACATAAATCTCCCTAGAACTGCATAGAAGGTGTTGACATGTGGTGCAGCAGTGAATACAAAATGTATCTAAACTCATGATCTATTCTGTTTCTGATCTTTGTGAATTTTTTGTTTTTCCCTAAGCCTTGCCAGATCTGTAGGAGGCAGAGAAAAATCATATTCCCCAGAACACACAAATCCTGAGACAGGATACAGTTGTCTTATTTTTCTACCAACTCATCCTCTTGTCCTAGGATGGTACAGAATGTTTAAAATAAAACGGCACCAAACCAATCATGATATTAAAAGCACAGAATAGCATATTTTGTTGTATGTTGTATGATATTCCTTTTTAGTACTATATTCTGAAACCAAATTACCAATATTTTTTTAAGCAAAACAGAAAACAAGCCCACAAACCATTTCTGTCTTTCTGATCTTTTAGCCAGGACCTTGTCGGTTAGATCCTCAATAACAGTTAGGTCACTAAGCTGATGAACTAGGCTTGAAAGTCTGATTTAAAGCCTAAACATGTGTTTTATAACACTGGCTCTTTTTTTACTCATATTTTTGAAGAATAAATAAGTGTAGCCATGTCATTAAGTGGTTTTATACGGGCAATGACATCTCAAAACTGGCCTTGTTCTGTAAAGCAATTCTCCCTGTCTTTCTAAGTAATGAAAAACTCAACTCCAGTATTTCCTGGGAAAGACCAAAGGTGTGGATGCTGACAGAGGTTGCTGGGACATGCAAGTGGAGCATTTTCAGATGCTTCACATAAATTGAACACAAAAGCAAATAATTGGGCCATAGAATGCATTTTGAATCATCATTTTATAAACACACAGCTTTTACTATCTTTTCAACATTCCCTCAAATTAACCCAATTATAAAAAGTTTCTAGCCAATATGTAAAAAATATTCTAAGGGAAAAAGAGGCTACTGAAGTCTTAGTAAAGGACAATTTATCAATATTTTAAAGACAAGACTATATCCTGGTGTTTTTAGAATGACATTTTATGTATAAGTTTGATATTAAATTTGTTTGCATATACAATTATTTTGAAAAAAGAGGGAGATTATCTATCTATCTGTCTATATATATCAGAGACCACAATACAAACTCTAGCTTCCCCATTTATTATGTACCATATAACGTTGAACAATTTCTTAATCTCTGTTTCCGTTTCCTCCTCTATAAAACAGGGATTACAACTCCTGTTCTACCTATTGGAATCATGTAAAAATTCAATGAAATCATGCATGTGAAAATACTTCATGAGCTACAAATTATTTACACAAATATTTTGTTATTTTTATTCTAGTAGATACAGACTTCAGGCAGTCATTGGGTTTTCTGGATAGGAACTCAGTAGAACATATCTATGAAAAATATGTTTAATTTAAAATGAAGAATTTATAATTCCTGTAATATTTCAGAATAAAAAAAATAGATCATTATTCTCCTTCAGCATCTGCCTTTTATCACATCCTTACTATTTTTTATTTTTCTGCTTTTTTTTTTGGTATCATTAATGTACAATTACATGAGCAACATTATGGTTACTAGATTCCCCCCATTATCAAGTCCCCACCACATACCCCATTACAGTCACTGTCCATCAGCATAGTAAGATGCTATAGAGTCACTACTTGTCTTCTCTGTGCTATACTGCCTTCCTGTGTCCCACCCCATAGTATGTGTGCTAATCGTAATGCCCCCTTTTCCCCATTATCCCTCCCTTCCTACCCATCTTCCCCAGTCCCTTTCCCTTTGGTAACTGTTAGTCCATTCTTGGGTTCTGTGAGTCCGCTGCTGTTTTGTTCTTTCAGGTTTTGCTTTGCTCTTATACTCCATAGACAAGTGAAATCATCTGATACTTGTCTTTCTCTGCCTGGCTTATTTCACTGAGTATAATACCCTCTAGCTCCATCCATGTTGTTGCAAATGGTAGGATTTGTTTTCTTCTTATGGCTGAATACTATTCCATTGTATATATGTACCACTTCTTCTTTATCCATTCATCTACTGATGGACACTTAGGTTGCTTCCATTTCTTGGCTATTGTAAATAGTGCTGTGATAAACATAAGGGTGCATCTGTCTTTTTCAAATTGGGCTGCTGCATTCCTAGGGTAAATTCCTAGGAGTGGGATTCCTGGGTCAAATGGTATTTCTATTTTGAGTTTTTGAGGAACCTCCATACTGCTTTCCACAATGGTTGAACTAATTTGCATTCCCACCAGCAGTGTAGGAGGGTTCCCTTTTCTCCACATCCTCGCCAACATTTGTTGTTGTTTGTCTTTTGGATGGTAGCCATCCTTACTGGTGTGAGGTGATATCTCCTTGTGGTTTTAATTTGCATTTCTCCGATGACTAGTGATGTGGAGCATTTTTTCATGTGCCTGTTGGCCATCTGAATTTCTTCTTTGGAGAAGGGTCTATTCATGTCCTCTGCCCATTTTTAAATTAAATTATTTGCTTTTTTATTTGTTGAGGTGCATGAGCTCTTTATATATTTTGGATGTCAACCCCTTATCAGATATGTCATTTATGAATATATTCTCCCATACTGTAGGATGCCTTTTTGTTCTGCTGATGGTGTCCTTTGCTGTACAGAAACTTTTCAGCTTGATATAGTCCCACTTGTTCATTTTTGCTTTTGTTTCCCTTGCCCGGGGAGATATGTTCATGAAGAAGTTGTTCATGTTTATATTCAAGAAAGTTTTGCCTATGTTTTCTTCTAAGAGTTTTATGGTTTCATGACTTTCAGGTCTTTGATCCATTTTGAGTTTGCTTTTGTGTATGGACTTAGACAGTAATCCAGTTTCATTCTCTTACATGTAGCTGTCCAGTTTTGCTTACACCCACTGTTAAAGAGGCTGTCATTTCCCCATTGTATGTCCATGGCTCCTTTCTCATATATTAATTGACCATATATGCTTGGGTTTATATCTGGACTCTCTGTTCTGTTCCACTGGTCTATGGGTCTGTTCTTGTGCCAATACCAAATTGTCTTGATTACTGTGGCTTTGTAGTAGAGCTTGAAGTCAGGGAGTGTAATTCCCCCTGCTTTATTCCTCCTTCTCAGGATTGCTTTGGCTATTCAGGGTCTTTTGTGGTTCCATATGAATTTTGGAACTATTTGTTCCAGTTCGTTGAAAAATGCTGATGGTGTTTTGATAGGGATTGCATTGAATCTGTAGACTGCTTTTGGCAGGATGGCCATTTTGACAATATTAATTCTTCGTACCCAAGAGCATGGGATGTATTTCCACTTATTAGTGTCCTCTTTGATTTCTCTTAAGAGTGTCTTGTAGTTTTCAGGGTATAGGTCTTTCACTTCCTTGGTTAGGTTTATTCCTAGGTATTTTATTCTTTTTGATGCAATTGTGAATGGAATTGTTTTCCTGATTTCTCTCTCTGCTGGTTCATTTTTAGTGCATAGGAATGCAACAGATTTATGTGTATTAATTTTGTATCCTGCAACTTTGCTGAATTCAGATATTAGTTCTAGTAGTTTTGGAGTGGATTCTTTGGGGTTTGTTATGTACAATATCATGTCATCTGCAAACAGGGACAGTTTGACTTCTTCCTTACCAATCTGGATGCCTTTTATTTCTTTGATTTGTCTGATTGCCATGGCTAGGACATCCAGTACTATGTTGAATAAAAGTGGGGAGAGTGGGCATCCTAGTCTTGTTCCTGATTTTAGGGGGAAAGTTTCAGCTTCTCGCTGTTAAGTATAATGTTGGCTGTGGGTTTGTCATATATGGCCTTTATTATGTTGAGGAACTTGCCCTGTATACCCATTTTGTTGAGAGAGTTTTTATCATGAATGGATATTGAATTTTGTCGAATGCTTTTTCAGCATTTATGGAGATGATCATGTGGTTTTTCTCCTTTTTGTTGATGTGGTGGATGATGTTGATGGATTTTCAAATGTACCACTCTTGCATCCCTGAGATGAATGCCACTTGATCATGGTGTATGATCCTCTTGATGTATTTTTTAATTCAGTTTGCTAATATTTTGTTGAGTATTTTTGCATCTATGTTTATCAGGGATATTGGTCTGTAATTTTCTTTTTTTGTGATGTCTTTGCCTTGTTTTGGTATTAGAGTAATGCTGGCCTCATAGAATGAGTTTGGAAGTATTCCCTCCTCTTCTATTTTTTGGAGGACTTTAAGGAGAATGGGTATTATGTGTCCTCTGTATGTCTGATAAAATTCAGCGGTGCCATCTGGTCTGACATCCTTACTGTTTTTTTACCCTCTCCTTAAATGTGCCCCCTCAAAAATGTATCTTTTGCCTAATTATATCAGCTTCTTTCATTTCTAAAAGTCATAATCATTAGAAAATTATTCCTTATATTAAAACAAAATCTATGTTCAAAAATTCCCACAAGCTACCATAATTCTTCTCTGTGGTGTTACTAAGAATGGATGAAAATCCTTTTTCCATATCAAGCTTAATATATCCAAAAAAGAATTTTCAATTTTGGCTTCAAACACATTTCCCTAAACCATTCACACATCACCAGTTTTCCTTTGCTCTTCTTTTTCCCTCAGTATTTCCCTATATGCAATCAATCAACAAGTCCAGGGAGTGCTACCTTCGATAGGTAACCTGGAAGTAACCACTTCTCATCAACTCTACTGCCACTACCTTGGTCCAAGACGCCCTTCCCTCTTGACTGGGCAATCATAATACTTTTCTGGTTGGTATTATTCTTTACAATCTTGTCTTCCTGGAGTCCTTTCTCAATACAGAAGCCAAACAGCCTTTTTTAATACCCTTTTATGGCTTCTCTTTGCACGTAAAACCTGAAGTCCTTATATTGCCTGTAAAGTCCTAAATGACCTGGTCCCACTTGCTGTTAGACCTCCTCCCTTATCCTCTATGATATTTTACTCTGTTCCAGCCAAACTCATCTTCGTGCTATTCTTTGAACACGCTAGCTGCTCACCCACTGCAGTATCATTACACTGGCCCCTCTCTCCGCAGAAAGCACACCTGCGTTTTTTTCCATGGTCAGCTCATCACTTAGGTCTCTGCTCAAACATCACCACCTGCTGTGGATTGAATATTTGAGTCTCCCCAAAATTCATATGTTGATATCCTAACACCCATGGTGATGTTATTAGGAGGTGGAACTTTGGGGAGTTGAAAAGTTCATGAACAAGCCCTCATGAATGGGATGGTGCCCTTATGAAAGCAGCTTGAAAAAGGTCCCTAGTCCCCTCTGCTGTGTGAGGTTACTGTGACAAGATAGCCCTTTGTGAGGAAACAGGTCCTCACCAGACAGTAGATCCATCAGTGCCTTGAGCTTGGACTCCCCAGTGTGTGTATAAGCTACCCGTCTACGGTATCACATTACAGCGACCTGGATGGACTAAGACACCTCCCAGAGAGGCTGTCACCACACTATCAACAACAGTCACACTCCTTCATTGTCTCGATTATTTTCATAACATTTACTGATACCTGAAATTTTATGTTTATATTGTTTCCTTGTTTATTATCTATTCCTCATTCTAGATTGGTTCTGGGGACCTTGGACATAGCAAACAAGGAGTTCGCCTGATCTCCCCAGTTGAAAATAATCAAATAAAATAGCACATAAAGCATTCCTAGCATGGCGATGAACCCAAAATGAAGATAGAGCTCACCCTTCTCTGAAGAATATTACCCCTGCCATGAAATCTATTCACTACTTACGTGACTGGTCTGTAGATCTCCTTAACACCAATGAACTGAAGTTGTTCCATAATGTCTGGAATACTTGCACATCGAGTAAGATTGATTCTTGGGTAATAAAGAAGGTATGAGAGACACATTTCATTCCTGGTGCTTAATCCTCCCTGAAAATGGAGGTATTTTATTTAGAAAAGTATATATTCCACCAGCTCTTACACTTAGAGAGCACAAACCAGTGTTATAGCATTCTTCAAATACTGAAAGATAAGAAATCTTAAAATAGAAAAATAAGAATCTAAATGGCAATTTGGTTTTTAAAAAGGTGGTGATACATTTAAAAATTAACAGAATTATTTCCATCTCTTTAAAAGTTGTCTTTGTTACATAACCTAATAAGCTCCTTAAAGTTCTGTTTATATGATGCAAACTTTTCCTCACAGTGAACATCTCAGAGGATTATGGGAGTGTTCATTTTGGTTAACATGATTCCAATCAGTCAGTTTGGTGGAATCTTTGCCTGGTTGCACTGAGATTTCTATAATCTTGTTGTCCTGTATATAAACCTCAAGCTGTATACACAGAAGTGACAGATTTTATATTCTGAATCTAGACAGTAAATTATCCGCTAAAATTTTTAGAAGATAAGATATCCTCAGAAAAAAGAATCTAGAATTGCTACAACATATTATCTATAATGCCCAATTTTCAACCAGAAGTTATTAAACATGAAAAGAAACAGGTAACTATGGTCTGTAATTAGGAAAAAAAAATTGATACATTAGAAACTGATTGTGAGAGGATACAGATGCTGGATTTACCAAAAATTTAATAACAGATGTAAATATGTTTAAAGAGTTAAAGAAAGATGCTAAGTAATTAAAGGCTAATACATTCATAATGAGTGAACAAATAAGGGATGACATCAGAGAATGGAAAAAAAATAGAAATTCTAGAGTTGAAAGGAACATTTTGAATTGAATAAATATTTGAATCATTGAATAAAAAGTTCACAAGATGAGCTCAATAGTGCAGTTGAGATGGCAGAGGAAAGAATCAGTATAATTGAAGACAGACCAATAGAAATTGTCCAAAATAAGAACAGAGAATAAAAAAGACTAAAGAAAGTGAAAATACCTCAGAGATCTGTCGAACAATATTAAATGTTCCAACACACATATAATTGAAGCTTCAGAATGAGATGGAAAAAAGAAAAGGGTAGAAAAAATATTTGAAAAACGATGGCTGAAATCTTCCCAAATGCAGTGAAAAACATTAACTTTACAGAACCAAGAAGCTCAACAAATGCCAAACATAAATATGAAGAGAGCCACAGTAGCCACATCATAATCACAGTGCTGAGAGCAAAAGACAAGGAGAAAATCTCCACAGCAGCAGGAGGAAAATGACATCACATATCAGGGAAACAATAAGACAGTTGGCATCTGACATTTCATCATAAATGATGGGAGTGACAAAAATATATTGGAATTACATATTCAAGTGCTACAGGAAAAAATAAGTTAACCAAGAATTCTATATCCAGCAAAATATCTAGCATACAAAAATGAAGGTGGAAAAGTTAGTAGTATTTTTCACGGTCATAAGTTAAAGTAGTGGCTAGCATGCAATGATTTTACAAATTGCAAAATATAATGTCTCGCACTTGATGGGCAAGGCAGGACTGATCAAAGAGAGAAGTCGATCTACATAAATGGGGTTGCAACTGACACCTCAGTAAATATTACATTTAATCTCTTCTTGGGCTGGAATGGCTATTCAGAGTTCTACCAAAGTGTAGGAAGCTGAGCGTTTGTACCTTCACATCAGCCAGTCATCAGCTTTGGGTGCCCCAGTGAAGGGAGTGTGTTCCCTGATGCTAAGGATAATGCCCAGCAAGGGACACAGTGTGAGTTTGCATGATCTGATATTTTCAGTGACTGGGGTTTAGCTGTGTTGGCTCTGAAGAGGTTGGGTATCCAGGCAGAGTGCAACAATATGCACTGAAATAATTTATTCCATCTGTGATGAAATAGTTCATGCAAACAAATTATATAAAAAGGCATGAGAAAAATAAGGCCAATATCAGTGTATGGACTACCATCTGTGTGCTCATCTCCAACTCTCTTCTTTCTCCCCCTAACCAGAGATGATGATTACTTAATATTCTGTTTATCATTTCTACAGATTTTATCACATTATACATTCAGTTTGTTAAAGTATGTATCACTAAACAATATATTGTTTCATTTTGGATGTTCTTGAACTTTAGATGCATGATATCATACGACACAGTCTTCTGCAAACTGGCTCAGAGTGGCACTTCCTGAGAGAAGGCTCTGACGCTTTCTCCTGTCCAGTAATTTGCTTCTAAGACATACCCAGGATAAGAGCTAAGCATTGCTGTACTACACATATTCACTTTATCTCCCAGAGACAAGTATACTGTGAAGAGGCCTTCTGACTAGCCTCAGGGGAAGTGGCAGAACAAGTTGCATTCTGCACAATGGAAGCAGGACAGTTTGGCATTCGGTTCAACAGACCAAAAGCAGGCAGAACAGGAGGCCTCTTTCAAGTAACTTGTTTTTAAAGAGTAGTGAAACTGAACTTCAAACCTGCCCTGGAAAGTGCTACTCTGAGCATTAGCTCTAACTTGCTGATCTCAACATTATGTTCTTCAGATACATTCACGTTAATGTAAGTGGCTTTAGTTCATGTATTGTCACAATGATATACTATTCATATATTATACGGACATATTATAATGTATTTATTTGTTATTCTTTTGATAATAGTTGAGCTGTTCCCGACTTTGTGTTTCTGTATTGTTACTACATGTCACTATGAATATTTCATGTATTTCTCTCCTGGAATACTTCCTATAGAAGTAACCTCAAGGTTAAGTCTACATAGGAATGGAACTGGATAGAGCATATGTGAAACTTCAACTTTACTAGATAATGCCATGTTTTTCCCCAGTAGTTTTATAAATTTACATTTAATGGTATATGGAGCAGTAGGTTCCAGGTTTAGTACATTGGAATTGCATTTTTAAGTATTGCCAAGTTGGTGGGTATAAAATCTCTCTTCTGGTTCACATTTGCATGATGCTGATTTCAAATGAAATTGAACATCCTTTCATCTGTTTATCTGTTTGGGCTTTTTTTTTCTGTGAAATGTCTTTATCTCTTGTTCATTTACTATTGTATATTGTCCTATGTTACTGATTTATGAAATTTCTTTTATAGGCTGGATACTAATGCTTTGTTAATTTATGGATTGCAAATATTTATTTTTCAATTTCAAGACTCATCTTTTTACCTACTTAATAGTGTTTTTAGTAACCAAAGCTTTAAGGTCGTCAAATTCATCAATCTTTTAATTTACAGTTTGTGTGTTTAAGTCTTTGTTTAAGTGCACAGCTACCTCGAAGTCATAAAGATATATTCATATGCTTTTCTCCAGATGGTTTTTAAATTTTGCTTTTCACATTTCAATGTCTAATCTAGCTGGAATTGATTTTTTGTGCATTGTGCAAGGTAAAGACATAATTTTATTTTTGTCATCTGGATTCCCAATTGTGCCAGAATTCTTTAGTGAAAAGCCCATCTTTTCTCACTTTTCTGAATGCCATATCTATCATAAGCCCAGTTTCCATATAGGGGATTTGTAGGTCTATTTGCAGGATCCCTAATCTGTTCCACTGTTCTAACTCTGGACCCAAAACACACTATTAATTACCATAGCTTTAAAATAAGCCTTCATTTCTAGTAGCTTGTCTCCCATAGTGTCTTGCCTACTATTAACCCTTTGCTCTTCTACAAAGATTTCAGAATCAGCTTGCTTCATGTAAAAACTAAAACTGTACAATTTTTAGAAAAAAATTTTTAAGAAGGAGAAAATCTTTGCATCTATGACTAGGTGATGATTTCTTAGGATACCAGAATCCCAAATCATAAAGTGTCTCTGAAATTTCTTACTGGAATGATATCAAATCTGTAGAAGAGTTTTAATACAAGGATTATCTTTATTTTACTTAATCTCTCTATTCATGAACACAGTAGCTCTTTAGTTGTTCTTTAATGTCTTGAACTAAAGACATTTCTATAGTGATCAAACACATCTAATATTAGATTTTATTTCCATAGAATTTTGCTTTAAATTGTATTTCCCTGAGATAATTTCTTACATATGAAAATAATTTTAGATGTTATCAATTTTGAGAAAGTTTTTGATGTAGGAAATTACAGTATCTGTGAATGATGTGTTTTGCTTCTCTCCTTCTTCCTCTGATCCCTAGCTCATCTTTTTTCTTTTTCAGTACAATGTTGAATAGAAATAGTAATAATAATTAATTTTAATAATGTAAACAGTAATTTTTAAAATAAATATTAAATAATATTTAATATTAAATTTAATAATAAATAATAATCTTTATTTTAATGCAATAGCTTTAGTATTTCACTTCATTTGATATTTGCTATAGATTTTTCACAGCTAATCTTTATCTGGTTGAAGCAATTCTCTCCTATTGCTGCTTTGCTAAATGTCCTTCTTTCCCCATGACTGACAAAGTTTACCAAAGCTTTTTCTGCCCCTATTGATGTGATCACATGTTTTTCCTTCAGCCTCTTCATGTAGAATGACATTAATATATTTTTTAATTTAAAGCAAGTGTACATTCCTTAGTTAAGCCCAAATTGCTCCTAACATTACATTTTTATGTAATTTAGGCTTTAGTCTGTTAATATTCTGTCAAAGATATTTCCATTAGATACATGTTGACCTTTCTCATACTGCTATTACCAAGTTTTAGTATTAAGATTATGCTAACTTCATACAATGAGTTGATGGGAGGTATTTCCTCTTTTTTGTGGTCCATAGAAGAGACTGAGTTAGGCATGATTGATCTGTTTCCTGAATGTTTAGCAGGACTCCCCAGCAAATCTGCTAGGACAAACTTTCTCTTTGGGTCAGAAGCCCTTAAACCATGCAATTTATTCTTCCTCTTGAAGTCTTGAGTCATCTAAATCCAGATTCAAGTAGATGGTTATTAGTGACCACAGGCCTTTTATTAATAAAGGTAAGAAAAATGAAAAGGTAAAGATAGCTTCCCATTGAAAGAATCAATAAATTACACTGCAAATATTACCACAGTATTATTAATTAAGCTGATAAAATGCCAAAAGAGATCTTATTTCAGTTTTTTGATGTTTCATGCTCAAGATGTCCAGGAATTTTGCTTCCAAATGGGAATGATTTTTTTCCCTAAAATCAAAGTTTATTCTCCTTTCTTCACAAATGAATTTTAATAATAAAAATTTTCTTACCCAAGTCATCCAAGCTCTATCTTTTGTGTTGTAGCGACATTCAGTAATGAGATTATCTCCCTAAAACATAAAAGAAAAGCTTTCAGATTGGAACTTTATACTGTTTTATTTACCTAGTACATTTGTAGGCCAACAGTTTAATCTGCTATGTGAATGGATGTATTACTTAATTTGATTCAGGAGATGACCTTTGATCTATTTAATTATAGAATTGCTAATATAATAAGCAAGTAAACAAACAAATAATGCTCTCTCAGGCTAGACTCCACCATATTCTTGCTGTATAACCTTAGGTATGGGAATGGGTCATCTGGGCACAACTTGTTCACTTAAAAAATAATGATAAAAATAGTACTAATTTTGCACAAATGTTCTGAGGAGATTAAACGACATAACATACATTCAGTTCTTAGCAGGGATTAAATACTTCATAAATATTAGCCATAGATACTAGTTATTGTGACTATCTCTTCATTTCCATTATTTTCCTTGAGGGTCTTTAGTCATATCTTTATTTCCTTACAACAGAATTGTAAGGCAAAGTAATAGTCATTTTTCGTTCCAGTGTTTTCCAACCTTTTGAAAAATAAGCGCATACAGAAAATAACTTTTCATGGCTCTCCACTCAGATGAATGACAGGCTATTCATGGCCCAGAGACAGCTAGTTCCAGGTACTAACCTCTAGATTTGCCCTCCCTACCTCATTACTCAGAGGGCCCAAGGATCTCAACACACCTGTCCTTCCACTATAACTCCAAGTATTGTTTCAAGCTGGATTACACAGCCTAGTATAATGGGTTATATTTAAATACCTTTGTCAAATGTAAGAATTATCCTTACATTCATTTTTACTGAAATGAAGCTTCCAAAAAGCCTATAAGGAAACCTCTGATTCCACCATTACCAAAATTGCAACCAAAGGATTGTGAACTGAGGACTCAAACAAGAAAAGAGTAATGTTTAGTGCTTAGAACTCAAGTTTTTATTTTCTTTTTAAATCAACAATTTGAATTGCCCCTGGAAATAGTTCAGAAAAATGAGTTTTGAATTTGGAAAACAGATCAAACACATTCCTTCTGGGTTGTGTAACACCCATGGTGGGTGGCTTAAAAAAATACAGACGCAATGAGCAAGTCATTTAACTAATAGAAACCTCGCTAAATCTCAGCTGGTGTATCTCACGGCTTTTAGAATATTCAGTGAAAAAGAATAAAATATTCATACTGGTAAGATTGTTTGTTCTTCCTTTAGATACTGAAACTCCTGGAAATTAAAGTCAAAATCATCATCATAAGCGAGTAAGGTCATTTCTTCCCCTTTGCGAAAATGACGCAGCCTGATGCCTCTTCCAGCCAGGTGAGCATGGAGAAGAACCCCAAACACGTGGATTCCACTTGGCTTTTCAGCTTCCAGAGCCTAGGGGGACACAGAGGAAGACTCAGCTAGCCCAGGTGAATGCATATTCAGACAGTTCATGTCAAAAGAAACTTGGAGGGACAACTGAGAAGAAAAGCTGGAGCAATTTACAAGAATGCTTGAGCTGCCCAACATTTTGAATTTGGATTTTTCATGACTTACTCATAGCAGTGGTACCTTTGTGAAGCAACATATGCAGTGAGAAAAGAAAGGGAATTAATGCTTCCCGAGGACCTAGGAACCATCCCTAACTGTAATCTTTCTTTTCCCCTCTTTTAGGAGGTAAAGAGGCTGTCAAAACTCCTGGCAAAAAGATTCCAGTATCTTAGTAACCCATAAATCAAAACTCTTAAAAGGAGAAAATATTTCCACTTTTCCATATAAGAGAGTAGAATTAAATAAATTGTCCATGGTCGTATAGCTAATAAGTGATGTCATGGCAATTTGAATTATGTTCTAAATAACTCAAAAGAGCATAATCTTTTTATCTGCCTGCCATACTGTCTACAACCATTATATCATATAATTCAAAAAGAATATAATCCATATTGAAATACTTTCATTCCAGAAAAAAAGAACTATCAATGGAAGCAGCCATTATTTAGTACTTTTATATGGTTTTCTGTTAAGCAACATGTATTTTTATGTTCATTATTCTTTATCTTTGGTTAAAGAAGGGAAGGAAACCATAAAGCAGAGAAAAGGAGAAAAAATTGAAAATGAATAATGGAAAAAAACAAGTATGGATAAAAGGTAAAGTTGAGAAGGGAAAAAGAGACTCCACAAACAAAAGTAGAAATTGTAAAAGATAAAATAAAGCGTCCAATACGAAGCAAGCAAAGGAGGTAGGGCTAGTAGGAAAACACCCTGCAAGTTATTGTCTTCAGAATCCTACTCCCCATGCAGCCTTCAAGATTTAAAAAGGCAATCACAGGTTTTGCTAAAATTATAAATAATGGTTTTACAGAATGACAAGAAGATTAATAATAAGCAAGCATGGAATTTTCCAAACACAGTTTTCTAAGAGCACTGACAGACACAGACACCGCATACCTCCTTCAGGCACTCCAGTGTGCAGTGACCCTCAGACCGGAACTCAGGCATCCCCGGAGGAATGGTATGGAAGAGGCTCACCCACAGGCCGGCCTCAATCACGCCCGCATCATATTTCCTTATATCTGTCGTATGAAATAACCTCAGCCCAGAATTATCTATTAAGCCTGGAACAAAAATATATTATTAAAAGTGAGTTTGAGTTCTTTAAAAAAAATTTCTCCTATAAGCAATTGAAATGGGTTCATTAATTATCTTTAAAATTTCACAAGGTGAAGGAATACAAGTAAAGATTTCATGGAAGACAAGCTTCACCTTCACAAACACGAATGAAAAGAGAAGTCAGCATATTGTCTGCAAACTTTTTTTCCACAGCATACCATGGGAGAGATGTTTGTGTTGCCTAGCTCATATTCCACCATTACCTAGCATAAAGACAGAAGGGAAGTCCTAACGACATTCATTAGAATATGGAATAACTTAATAAAAAATGTATTTTATATTGTTTTGAGGTAAAGTTTAGTAACATTTACATAGAGGTGAAAACCCCTTGGTCTAGAAATCATCTGATGGAGAAAACAACTAATGATTAACTTTATAGTTTGTCACCATTCTTTTAGTCATTCAACAAACAGTCTTTGAATCAACAAACAATTATTAAGAATCTACTATGTGAAGAACACTACTATAGGCATTGCGGGGATGAAAGATGAATAAGACACAGTCCTTGCTATGACAGAGTGTAAGGAGGGACAGTATAAGTTCCAAACACTTCATAAATCTATTCCACTAACTGAAATTAATGGACTCCTTTCTGCAAGTCATCACAGCCTATGGCTACCTAAGACTACCAAACTGAACTTTCGGATCAATAGCATATATATAATTTTACTGATCAGACTGATTTTTTTAAATAATTTATTTTGGTATCATTAATCTACAATTACATGTGCAATATTATGGTTATTAAACTACCTCCTTCATCAGGTCCCCCCCACCTACCCCATTACACAGTCACTGTCCATCAGCATAGTGAGATGCTATAGAATCACTACTTCTCTTCTCTGAGTTGTACAGCCTCCCCGTGCCCCCCAACATTACATCTGCTAATCGTAATGCCCCTTTTTCTCCCTTGTCCCTCCCTTCTCACCCATCTTCCCTAGTCCCTTTCCCTATGGTAACTATTAGTCTGTTCCTGGGTTCTGTGAGTCTGCTGCTGTTTCTTCCTTCAGTTTTTTTCTTTGTTCTTACACTCCACATATGAGTGAAATCATTTGATACTTGTCTTTCTCTGCCTGGCTTATTTCACTGAGCATAATACCCTCTAGCTCCATCCATGTTGTTGCAAATGGTAGGATTTGTTTTCTTCTTATGGCTGAATAATATTCCATTCTGTATATGTACCACTTCTTCTGTATCCATTCATCTACTGATGGACACTTAGGTTGCTTCCATTTCTTGGCTATTGTAAATGGTGCTGCGATAAACATAGGGGTGCATCTGTCTTTTTCAAATTGGGCTGCTGCATTCTTAGGGTAAATTCCTAAGAGTGTGATTCCTGGGTCAAATGGTATTTCTATTTTGAGTTTTTTGAGGAACCTCCATACTGCTTTCCACAATGGTTGAACTAATTTGCAGTCCCACCAGCAGTGTAGGAGGGTTCCCTTTTCTCCACATCCTCGCCAACATTTGTTGTTGTTTGTGTTTTGGATGTTGGCCATCCTCACTGGTGTGAGGTGATATCTCCTCGTGATTTTAATTTGCATTTCTCTGATGATTAGCGATGTGGAGCATCTTTTCATGTGCCTGTTGGCCATCTGAATTTCTTCTCTGGAGAAGTGTCTATTCATGTCCTCTGCCCATTTCTTAATTGGATTATTTGCTTTTTGTTTGTTGAGGTGCGTGAGTTCTTTATATATTTTGGATGTTAACCCCTTATCAGATACGTCATTCATAAATATATTCTCCCATACTGTAGGATGGCTTTTTGTTCTACTGATGGCGTCCTTTGCTGTACAGAAGCTTTTTAGCTTGATATAGTCCCACTTGTTCATTTTTGCTTTTGTTTGCCTTGCCTGGGGAGATATGTTCGTGAAGAAGTCGTTCATGTTTATGTCCAAGAGATTTTTGCTTATGTTTTTTTCTAAGAGTTTTATGGTTTCATGACTTACATTCAGATCGTTGATCCATTTTGAGTTTACCTTTGTGTATGGGGCTAGACAGTAGTCCAATTTCATTCTCTTACATGTAGCTGTCCAGTTTTTCCAACACCAGCTGCTG
The DNA here is from genome assembly GCA_032199065.1 of Smutsia gigantea. Lineage (NCBI taxonomy): Eukaryota > Metazoa > Chordata > Mammalia > Pholidota > Manidae > Smutsia > Smutsia gigantea. The sequence continues at coordinate 54,694 of JAVSCE010002601.1, forward strand.
AAGAGGCTGTCATCTCCCCATTGTATATCCAAGGCACTTTTATCAAATATTAATTGACTGTATATGTTTGGGTTAATGTTTGGATTTTCTATTCTGTTCCACTGGTCTGTGGGTCTGTTTTTGTGCCAATACCAAATTGTCTTGATTACGGTGGCTTTGTAGTAGAGCTTGAAGTCAGGGAGTGTAATTCCCCCTGTTTTATTCCTCCTTCTCAGGATTGCTTTGGCTACTCGGGGTCTTTTGTGGTTCCATATGAATTTTAGAATTATTTGGTCCAGTTCATTGAAGAAAGCTGTTGTTATTTTGATAGGGATTGCGTTGAATCTGTAGACTGCTTTAGTTAGTATAGCCATTTTGACAATATTTATTCTACGTAACCAAGAGCATGGGCTGGATTTCCATTTGTTAGTGTCCTCTTTAATTTCTCTTAGGAGTGTCTTGTAGTTTTCAGAGTACAGGTCTTTCACTTCCTTCGTTAGGTTTATTCCTAGGTATTTTATTCTTTTTGATGCAATTGTGAATGGAATTGTTTTTCTGATTTCTCTTTCTGTTAGTTCATCGTTAGTATATAGGAAAGCAACATATTTCTGTGTGTTAATTTTGTATCCTGCAACTTTGCTGAATTCAGATATTAGTTCTAGTAGTTTTGGAGTGAAGTCTAAGGATTTTTATGTACAATATCATGTCATCTGCAAATAGTGACAATTTGACTTCTTCTTTACCAATCTGGATGCCTTGTATGTCTTCGATTTGTCTGATTGCCTAGGACCTCCAATACTATGTTGAATAACAGTGGAGAGAGTGGGCATCCTGTCTTGTTCCCGATCTTAGATGAAAAGCTTTCAGCTTCTCACTGTTAAGTATGATGTTAGCTGTGGGTTTGTCATATATGGTCTTTATGATGTTGAGGTACTTGCCCTCTACACCCATTTTGTTGAGACTTTTAATCATGAATGGATGCTGAATTTTGTCAAATGCTTTTTCAGCATCTATGGAGATGATCATGTGGTTTTTGTTCTTTTTGTTGATGTGGTGGATGATGTTGATGGATTTTCGAATGTTGTACCATACTTGCATCCCTGGGATGAATCCCACTTTAACATGGTGTATGGTCCTCTTGATGTATTTTTGAATTCGGTTTGCTAATATTTTGTTGAGTATTTTTGGATCTACATTCATCAGGAATATTGGTCTGTAATTTTCTTTTTTGGTGAGGTCTTTGCCCGGTTTTGGTATTAGAGTGATGCTGGCTTCATAGAATGAGTTTGGAAGTATTCCCTCCTCTTCTATTTTTTGGAAAACTTTAAGAAGAATGGGTGTTATTTCTTCTCTATATGTCTTGTAGAATTCAGAGGTGAATCCATCTGGTCCGGGGATTTTGTTCTTGGGTAGTTTTTTGATTACCGCTTCAATTTCATTGCTGGTGGTTGGTCTGTTTAGTTTTTCTGTTTCTTGTTTGGTCAGTCTTGGGAGGTTGTATTTTTCTAAGAAGTTGTCCATTTCTTCTATGTTTTCTTGCTTGTTAGCATATAGGTTCTCATAACATTGTCTTATAATTCTTTGTATTTCTTTGGGGTGTGTCGTTATTTTTCTTTTCTCATTTCTGATTCTGTTTATGTGTGTAGATTCTCTTTTTCTCTTAATGAGTCTGGCTTGGGGTTTATCTATTTTGTTTATTTTTTCAAAGAACCAGCTCTTGGTGTCATTGATTTTTTCTATTGTTTTATTCTTCTCAATTTTATTTATTTCTTTTCCGATCTTTATTATGTCCGTCCTTCTGGTGACTTTGGGCCTCATTTGTTCTTCTTTTTCCAATTTCAGTAATTGTGTCTTTAGACTATTCATTTGGGAATATTCTTCCTGCTTTAAATAGACATGGATTGCAATATACTTTCCTCTTAGAACTGCCTTTGCTGCGTCCCACAGAAGTTGTGGCTTTGTGTTGTTGTTGTCATTAGTCTCCATATAGTCTTTGATTTCTGTTTTGATTTGGTTGTTAACCCATTGAGCAATTAGAAGAATGTTGTTAAGCCTCCATGTATTTGTGAGCCTTTTTGTTTTCTTTCTAAAATTTATCTCTAGTTTTATGCCTTTGTGATCTGAAAAGTTGGTTGGTAGAAGTTCAATATTTTTTAATTTACTGAGGTTCTTTTTTGTGGCCTAGTATGTGGTCTATTCTGGAAAATGTTCCATGTGCACTTGAGAAGAATGTGTATCCTGTTGCTTTTGGGTGTAGAGTTCTGTAGATGTCTGTTAGGTCCATCTGTTCTAGTGTGTTGTTCAGTGCCTCTGTGTCTTTACTTACTTTCTGTTTGGTTGATCTATCCTTTGGAGTGAGTGGTGTGTTGAAGTCACCTAAAATGAATGCATTGCTGTCTATTTCCTCCTTTAATTCTGTTAGTATTTGTTTTACATATGCCGGCACTCCTGTGTTGGGTGCATATATATTTATAATGGTTATATCCTCTTGTTGGACTGACCCCTTTATCATTATGTAATGTCCTTCTTTATCTCTTGCTATTTTCTTCGTTTTGAAGTCTATTTTGTCTGATACAAGTACTGCAACACCTGCTTTTTTCTTCTTGTTGTTTGCATGAAATATCTTTTTCCATCCCTTCACTTTTACTCTGGGAATATCTTTGCGTTTAAGGTGAGTTTCTTGTAGGCAGCATATAGATGGGTCTTGCTTTTTTATCCATTCTGTTACTTTGTGTCTTTTGATTGGTGCATTCAGTCCATTTACATTTGGGGTGATTATCGATAGATATGTACTTATTGCCATTGCTGGCTTTAGGTTACCAAAGGTTCAGGGGTTGCTTCTTAACTATCTAACAATCTAACTTAACTTTCTTGTTAAGTTACTGTAAACACAGTCTGATGTTTCTTTATTTCTCTCCCTTCTTATTCTTCCTCCTCCCTGCTTTATATACTAGGTGTTTTATTCTTTGCCTTTAGTGTTTGGATGGTATGCTTTCTTTGCTATGGTTTTATTTTCTCTGGTGACAGCTTTTTAGCCTTAGGAGTGCTTCCCTCTAGAGCAATTCCTTTAAGATGTCCTTTAGAGGTGGTTTATGGGAGGCAAATTCTCTCAGGTTTTGCTTGTCTGGAAATTGTTTAATCCCTCTGTCATATTTAAATGATAATCGTGCTGGATACAGTATTCTTGGTTTGAGGCCCTTCTGTTTCATTGTGTTAAATATATCATGCCATTCTCTTCTAGCCTGTAAGGTTTCTGTTGAGAAGTCTGATGTTAGTCTGATGGTTTTTCCTTTGAAGGATCTTTTTTCTTTCTGTAGCTGCCTTTAATACTCTGTCCTTATCTTTGATCTTTGCCATTTTAATTATTATGTGTCTTGGTGTTGTCTTCCTGGGGTCCTTTGTGTTAGGAGATCTGTGGGCTTCCATGGACTGCGAGACTATTTCCTTCCCCAGCATGGGGAAGTTTTCAGCAATTATTTCTTCAAAGACACTTCCTATCCCTTTTTCTCTCTCTTCTTCCTCTGGTACCCCTATAATGTGAATATTGTTCTATTTGGATTGGTCACAAAGTTTTCTTAATATTCTTTCATTCCTAGAGATCCTTTTATCTCTCTCTGCCTCAGGTTCTCTGTAATCCTGTTCTCTGATTTCTATTCCATTAACTCTTTTGCATCTCATCCAGTCTGCTGCTAAGCCCATTGAATGCTTGTCTCATTTCTGCATTGTCTTTCCTCACTTCTCTCACTTCCTCCTTCAGCTCTTGCATATTTCTCTGTACATCCATCAGCATGGTTATGACTTCTATTCTGAATTATTTTTCAGGAAGACTGTGCATTTCCGTCCCTTCAGACTCCCTCTCTGGTGTCTGGGCCTGGATAAGCTTTGTTTGTATTATATTCCTCTGTCTTTTCATGGTGATAGAAGTGGTCGCTGGTAGGGGCCATGTATGTCAGCTGGGCTCTTTAAGACATAAAAAAAAAGAAAGAAGAGAAAGGAAAGAGAAAGAAAAGAAAGAAAAGAACAGGGAAAAAAACACAGCAAGAAAAAAAAACAAAAAGACGCCCGCCGGGAGTAGATTCTGTGAGGATGCTGTAGGTGGCGCTGTTGCTGCCCTATTCTGCAGCCATGCCCCACCACTCCGCAGGGCCCTTTGTAGCTCTGGCCGGGGCAGGAACAAATGGGAGGCTGCTGTTCTCTGTGGGAAGTCTAAGTGCAGCTACTTTTTCCCAGTCACCAGCCAAGGGGTCCGAAATTCCCCAGGACTCCTAGCCTGCTGGGCTGAGTTTGCTGGAACGATCCTGTTCCTCCGTTGGGCCCCTGTCTCTTTAAAACTGCTGAAAAAAGCACACACTTTTCTTTTGTCCCAGGAGCCAGCTGCGAAGAACCGGTGCATTCCCCGGCTCAGATCCTGCACCCTCTGTGTCTCCAATCTCCAATACACCACGTGATGTGTGTCAGTGCTCCTGGCACAGATCACCAGGGCTGGTTATTTTGTGGGCCTGTACTTCCACTCCCTCCTGGCTCTGAATCCTTTCCTCCCGCCGGTGTGCTGGAGTGGGGGAGTGCTCAGGTCCAGCCGGGATGCGGCTCTGTGTCTTACCCGCCTTGCAGGGTGCCGAGTCCCCTCAGATGTAGATGTAGGCTGGGTGCTCTCCTGTATCGTCTGGTCTCTCTTTTAGGAATAGTTGTATTTGTTGTATTTTCATAAATATATATGGTTTTGGAAGGAGATTTCTGCCGCCCTGCTCATGCCGCCATCTTCCCAGAACTCCTCAGATTGATGATTTTATTGTTTCTCTTTCCCCCATACCATAATTTCCACAATGTGGAGACTGTGTCTATTTTTCATTCACAATATATCATTAAGCACAGACCCAGCATATAGTTGGTGTTCAGTATTTGCAGAATAATTGCACCAATCGATGTACAATAATACCTTTGAGTTGCTTCTGGTGATAATTTCATAGTGAATCTTTCAATTTTTTTGGTACTGGAATGTTACAAAAGTAAATTCAGCAATCAAATGTAAACATTTACCCTTCATTTCAATATCATATTACACAGTGTCACTGAGTATTGCCTATAACACAACAAAATGCTTAATATTTTTTAATGAGATGAATGGTATCCTTGCCTATGTGTGGTTGGAAAGAAAATGTTTCATCAGCACCATGTATTTGGGACTAATTTACATAACAAAGGGGAAAAGTTTATTATTCTACATCCTGGTAAATAGTATGCAAATCGTTTTTAACATTAGTGGTCACTAGTGCCCATTTGCCCTGTCCGGCACTGGTTCATGACTTTTGTCTCAGTGTAATTATTAATGGTACCCTCTTTCACTCTAAAAAATATCCTTATTTGGGTGACTAATGTATAGGTTAATTCTTTATAACACTGGATGTTATTTTATTTCAACTCCGTTAAGACAGGAGTTACAAAACTTTATCTAAGGTAGGATATATGGAGAATAAACTCACCTTCCTTATATGTGGGATTGTCATAATGGACCTCCAGGAGCACATAATGAGGATCTAACGGAGTGCCAAGGGATGATCCAACATGAGGTGGGTACGAAAAACCCTAAATGAGAAAAATTCCATGAGACTGTGTCTCCTGAAAGTTCTACTCCATTCAAAAACCAACCATTCTTAATGATATCTTAACATTCTGGAACTCCACTAATCTATAGTTGGTAAAATAAAATGGCTTAAAGAAAGCATTACTTCCTACGGAAAAAAAAAATAAGCCACCTCATACCGAAAATAGTTTACAGAGCTTTACTCATAGGGAAAAGCTTTGCTTACAGAGATTTTCTCCGAGGAAAAAAACATGATAAATTAAATTAATAGTGTTACATCTCAGTCATCATAAACCCCACCTCTCCACCAATGGCCCAGGCAAAAATAACAGTCTCGCAGGTGAGGAACGCATCGGGCATATTCGGGTGGTAGCACTCGTGGCCATAGTCCAAGACGCTGTCGTTAAAGCTGCTGCTGCACTGATACAGCAGGATGTGATGGACCAGACTCTCATGGCCTCTCTGTATCACTGGCTCAACCTAAACAAGCAGAGAGAGAGGGAGGATGCGGTCAGCACAATCACCCCACAACACCCCATGCTAAGCATGAAACTAGCATATACGATTCTCAGTTTTTCAAAGGTATGGTTTTCTCAGTTACACAAAGGTTATGCGGTTCAAGTGCAACTCGTTCCAGAGATGATGATGACGATGTTAATGGTGATGATGAAGAAGACAAAGGCAATAAAGATTAGATAAGCATTTACTGCAAGAATCCTAGGAGTTTATGAATCTGCTGTTTGTTTTTTAACTGACTTTTGTTTCCCTTACCATTCCTCACACCAACTGTTTCAAAACTTCCTTCCAGGCTTTGCTTTATGCTTGCTTCCCCGTTTCCCCACATAGAAAAAAAAAATCAAGGCAATAGGCGTAAACTCTCTCTCTTCCACCCCAAAACGTTTCTTTACCCACTCCTACTGGAGGTGATAGATGGTGTCTCATCATCTACCATCCATCCATCATCTACCCACCATCTTTCTATCATGTGCCTATTTCTATGGTGCTGAGCTTAGTGCTGGGCACCAAGTAGAGCTCAGTAGCGGGTATTTTTTATTTTAGTAATTAAAATCAAATTCTAATAAGAATTTTACTATTACAATTTGGGAGAGAAAAATACTGTACTGATGTGCTGCTGTGACACTGTTCACCTGAGAGCAAAACTAGGGACCAGTGAAGAAAGAGTGAGCAGTGGAGTTGGTCTTAATTTTGAAAGCACGATCCATGTGAACACGTTCCTTCCATTGTCCCTTCTCTGCGTTCCCCTCGTAATGCTTGCCTACTTCAGTCCAGGAACTCAGAATGTGCTAGGCTCATCCTGATATGCCAAAGAGCCTTATATCCAGAGGAAATGCATGAGCTTTGTACATAGCTTAGCTGGGCTTTCAATGTTGCCATCAGTTACAGGGTTCTTTGAAACTTCTGTTCTTTTGCCCCTAAATTTCCAAGAGTTTAGCTGTCTTGGAGCTCATTAACATGTCTGCTTTTAGTCCCAGCCACTGAAATGCAGCCAATGCATTTTGAAACCCTTGCTTGTTCTCTGCTTTAGACATGAATATAAAGATGAAGTGTTTTCGGCTATTTTCTCCTAAGGCTTCTCATTTTGATTTTTTAAATACATTTTCTTTTCTTTTTCTTTTTTTTGATAAGAAAATCTAAACAACCAAAGATGGAAACAGCACGTAGTAGGTAGAGATCTGAACAGGCAGCCAGGGGTTCAAGTTTTTAAATCCAGCTCTCTTCTGTTTGTACAGTGAGTCATGTCATACTTAATCCACACATACCTTCTTAACATCACATTCACAGAAATGACATTGCACATGGCTTTGTTTGCATTTGACTTGTCGCTAAAAGATCATGCACCCTGAAGGCAGAAACTATTTTCTATTGACTGTTATTGTTCAAGCATGATTGCCTAACAGACAGAAGGGTGACCCAGAATTTCTATTATATCTTATTATTTACTTTTCTCATCTAGTTTGAGCTTTCGTATGAGACTTAATTTATTTGGGCACTTCAGTACTCCAGAGGGTACAGGACACTGCTAATATGGCCACAGTAAATACGCAGGCACATGTGAGGTTTTCGCTTGGGGCCTTTTAAGTTCAGGCAGAACCTGTAGGTTATACTGAGCTCTACAGGGTAGGTCCTGGAAGGGAGCCACTGGGGCAAATGATAGTTGGCTTTTGCCAAGGCAACTACAGCAACTATTCACCTTCATCCAGGCACAGCAAGAAGAGAGCTACGGCTAAATGCAGAGTACATAAGGCTGGGTGTTGCCTATCTTTAAGGCCCTTCAAGTAAACTTCTTAAAAAAAAAAACCTTTTAAGAGTGAGTGTTGTTTGCTTTTTTTAAATGTAGGAAGTGCTGAAACTAACACCAAACTTCCAAGCTATCCATCTGTCTTACTGGGCACCTACTGTCTGCCAGCCACTGTATTAGTCACTTGACATACTTCATTTAATACTTTCAACAAACCTACAAGGTAAATGTTATTGTTTCCATTTTATAGAACAGAAAACTGAGACTCAGAGGATCAGGCAACAAGCCCAAAGTACCACAGCTGGGAAGTGGCAAATGGAGATTTGAAACCAGCCTGGTTTGACACTAAAGTCAGTACCCTTCTAACCAGAACACATTATGGCAGGAAAGCATGTTGGAGATGCACCAGGGACTCTGGAAGTTGCTGCCAGTGAGAGGGAGGGTGAACGGCTTCAAGAAGGCAAGTTGCCAATAGACCTGAGCCGCGGAGTGGTATCACCAGAGCCACTCGCAAGAATCACCACACAGCAGTGCTGTCAGAGGAGCTATGCCAGACTGGGAGCCTTAGGCCTGGAGGGGTCTACTGGCCTCCCTGCCCCCCAGGCCAAGTGCCCTGTGGCTGTCAGGGCAAAGAGACAGACCCATGGCCTTTCAGTATATTCTTTCCTAAGGAGGCCAAATCACAAGGTCTCTCCTTGAAATCTGGTGAGTGTTTCAAGGAAAATTAAATTGTAATCCAGCCTCCAGATTGCAAATTGAGGGGATAGCCTAGAAAATGAGGATTTCCTAAAGAAACATTACATTCATAGAACAAGGAAACTATAGGTGAAAACCCAAGCACTGATTCTAGGAGACATTAAGAAGGCTTGGAAGAAGCAAAGCCCTTGGCAAAATAGAAAGGATGATAGAGATGAAAGGGACAAAGAAAGGGAGAAGCGACTGGGAATTATGTGCAAAGATAACTGCTGAATTAAGGGGCCATTAATATGGGAGAAAAAATATGGCTATCAGACTCTTGAAGAATATGAGAATTTCTGCAGAAGGAATTATAAGGTGACTACATGGGATAATTAAGTGAGACACCAGGAATATTCCTATGGCTGGGGGTCACCATTTGTGCAGGGTACAAGTTCCAGGGAACGGGCATGCTTCGACAGAGTGGGTCAGGCCATTGGCTCTCGGTGCCCTATAGGAGACAGAATTTCCCACAAAGCTTCCTGCCACCTTTACACACCCTGGTGATGGCAGTTCCAAAATGATGGCTGCTTGTTACCTTCTGCTTCCTCAACCAGTTCCACAAACTTCTGAAACAATCATAGCACCTTGTGATATTCCTCATTAGCCCCAGGCAGCTGCGGCAGAGGCGGGGGAGCACCACCGGAAATGCTCCATGTCACGCCCTGCTTGTTGGCTGATGGAAGCACTGAACACTTCCTGAGTATTCAGAAACTGCCCACCGGAAAGACTTCTCCTTTTCATTGCATAGGTGGTTTGAAACAATGGTGGAGTAATATATTTTTGTATTAAAAGTTATTTCTGAGACCCATAAGGAGGTAACGAATGAGTGTTACCAGAAGCAGCCCTTAAAAAGGATGCCCTATTTTGGTTACTTTACAGATGTCACAGTCAAAATGGCAATGCCAAAAGTTGTCTCCATTCAAAAAATAAAAAATTAAACTTAAAGAAATTGTCAAGAGAGGTCAGGGGCACATAAAGTATATAAATATAGATAAAATGGTACTTCTGAGAAGGGAATGAACATTTAATTTTTGTTTTACGCTGACTATATGACTGCAGAAAAAATACATAAAATGGAAGTGGGTGGCAATGACACAAACACCTGACGACATACTAAACGGTGTGATTCATCACTGTGCTCTTGCTCATAGGTGGGAATTACAGACCCAGGAACAGATAACACCTTCCTTATGCAACAGAGGCCAGGCAAGGATGGCCTGCCAGCATGTAATCTGCTAGCCTCGGTGCATAATAAAGGAACAGCCAGGAACCCAAGCTGGTGAAAAAGAGAGAGGAAGACTTCAATCTGAAGGATGTTAAGGACTTAACTAGTTCCTTCAGTTAGTTCAAGTAATTAGAACTTTTGGGTACTCTTGAGAGGACTTAACAGTGAAAAAGAAAAGAAGAATAAAAAGAGCTGCTTACGCACAGCTAAGGCCACGGTGGAAATTAGCATCGACCATAAAGCTGAACTCGGAAATTAAAAAGCCCAAATATTTATACTGCTCCTCGTGACCCCATCTTCTATTACCCTCTTTATCCAGATCAAATATATCAAGCATAGTCCCTGCAATACACAGGTGACTTCGTAACTATTTATTGAATGGAAATAAAGTCAATACTACTCTTTGCATGAAGCCACCATCAACGAGACTGAGTCATCGAACTCATTGCCTCCTAATTTTTGATTCTCAACTACAGTGACCTACCCTGCATATTACTTTAGCACCCCGATCCCACTGTTCCACTCTGTGCTTATAGCCACCCAGGAATTGGTTTTTTTGCGCTCCCTTGCAACTGCTTTTTTCTTCTTTCACACCTTCCTGGTCCCTCAACCCACTACTTTTTCTCAGGAGGCCACTTGAACTACTTACTCACCTGCCCCTCACAACTGACCCAGAGGCTCACAACCGTGGACCACCCTGTAATATGCCTTTTCTAATCCTCCACTTGGAATACTGATGATACTTTCACAACCATTTATGTAAGACCTCAAAATTCATGACTCACACTTTCGCTTCCATGCATCAATCTTTATTTTGCTCTGAAATCTGTTCCTTGGCTATGGCTGGGCATAACCTGTTCAGTGTAGGTAAGGAGTACTTCGCTCCCCTTGCAAACCTTTAAGCATCTCTGCTTACCTCCTAATCATCTCTGAGTAAATGACTCAGATTCCACTCAGGGTGAAATTTGATGCAAAAGATGTATGATTGAAAAATCTTCAACATCAACAACTGATTCTACATATTCAGTAAAAAAAAGTGTGCAGAAATTATATAAAGTGATGAGGTGAACCAAGAATCTCACTTGGTATCATCTTATTCTAGAAAATAGAGTAAGATAGGGATAAGGCAAAAACTTCTAGTGTTTCAGAACACCTTAGAACTTAAAACCAAGGCACTATGTCAGAACAGGAGGTAAAAAAAAATCTTTGGGCAAATGTATGTTATCTTTCTATCATTGAAGGTGGGGGGACTTTGACAACATGGTGCCTGCCTGCAGCTCTCCTCTCACCAGTAGCTACTGTGAAACAGATTCAGTTCCGAAAGGACTTTTCCAAAAAGCCACTGAGCTTTGGCAAACTTAAGAATCCATATGCTTTTGCAACCTACAAATACCAATTACCTGAACAATAACACTTGTTGAAGGAAACTTATTTTTTGCTTAATTCCTCTGTGCTTGGCTGAGCAGTGTCCCTCCAAAATTTTCATCCTCCTAGAACCTCAGAATGTGACCTTATTTGGAAACAGGTCTTCGCAGCTGTAATTAATTAAGATGAGGTCACACTGGCTTAGGGTAGGTCCTAAATTCAATGACTAGTGTTTTTATAGAAGAGAAAAGAGGGAATTCAGACCCACACAGACACAGAGAGGAGATGGCTATGTAAAGATCGGGGCAGAGATTGGAGTCAGGCTGCCACAAGCAAGAAACACCAGAAACTCCCAGAAGCTGGAAGAAGCAAGTACAGATTCTCCCCTAGAGACTTTAGAAGGAGCATGGCCCTGGCGACACCTTGATTTTGGACTTCTGCCCTCCAGAGTTGTGAGAGAATAAATTTCTCCTATTTCAAGCTACTCAGCATGAGGTCATTTATTATGGCAGCCTTAGGAAACTGACACATACCCCACTCTCAATTTTTTCATCATAAACTAGGAATTTGCAAATTTGTACATTTATACTAGGTCATGATTATCCCTTCATTTGTTTGTGACATGAAAGTAGTCATTGTTTTCCCTTACATGCTGTTAAGTAAGTTTCATTATCTGTAGCTAAATATATTTGTATATGCCTTTAGTTTTTATTTTGGGGGGTAAAACAAAGGGAGAAAATGCCCTTCTCAACTTGTCTGAGTATACTGAGTTCAGGGTGAGATAAACAGGAGATTATTGGCACACTGATGAACAATTTTCTTATACTTATTCTTCCAAGTCTACCCATTTAAGATGGTGCTTGTTGAAACATGAGTGGAACATAGCTCTCCAAAAACAACTTGCAATTCAATAAATTAAAAAGTAAAAGGAGAGAGGTAATGGGTGGAATTTGTAAGGAGCTGGAAATTTGGTAAATCCCAACACTTTTCTTCCTGCCCATGCTTGTTCTGGGCAACCTGGCTTTACATACCCACCCAAAGCAAAGGTTGTTTGGTGTCCATGTGAAAGCCAGAAAACCATCTCTAACAAAGGTTATCCAAAGGACAGCTGGCTCATACAGGAGTGCTGCCTGTGAGCACACTTCAGCCAGAACTAGCAGTGTAGACTGGATTATAAGTCATGCTGATGTGCTCACGTGACTGTGGGAGGCTAGGGCTATGTGCCTCTCTCTCTCTTTATCCTCAGCCCTAATGGGGAATGCCCTTTCAGCATGACAATATATCCAACTTACAAGGGGCAACCAAACTGGGCAAGTCAACGATAGTATTGTCCCACAGGTAATCCATCTGAAAAAGGTCATGGTTCAGAGTAAAACCTGACTCGCCGATGTGGTGTCATAGGTCCCAGCTTGAATGGACTAGGCAGCTAGAGGCCAGGGAGATAGAGAGGAAGAAAAGGGAAGAACTGAGGGAGAGGGAACTTCTGGAAAATAACCACCCCCTACTGCAATCTTGAATTCTGTGCCAACTACCACCTTCATGCATGGCCACACCCTGCCAGCCACAGACCAGTTCAGGGACAGATGCCGAGCCCATAATCTTTTCTTGAGATTTTCAAACCATGAAAAAGAATTCATAACCTTCTAGAAGCTGGAGATTTGGGATGAAGTCACTATGTGTAGTGAGATATAATAAAGTCACCACACAGAAAAGTTCCAAAGACAAGACCAGAGAGTTTGGCAGGGTCTGAATACCTAACTCAAGTTGTTCTGAAATCAGCTACATCTCTGCCATTCTGTAGCTTATTTATTCAACTTTTCCTCTTATTTCATAAGTCAATATAGTCCTATTACCTAAGACAGTTCAAGTTGGGTTTCTGTTACTTGCAACCAGGAGTCCTGATTAATAATCAAACTCAAGTAACTATATATTATCAATTCATCAGCAGGTCTGTGCACTTGTATATGTGCTATTTGAAATCCTTTTTTTTTTCCTCTTAGGACACTTACCACATACAACTATTTTATTTTTGGTTTATACTTTCATTTTATGTATTATTTTTACTTGGGTCTGAGTAAGTTAATAACTATGTTACTTCAATAAATGCCCTTGAAAAGCCTTATGGGGGAAAAATAATCACCCCCTGTAACATGCACAAATATCTCTCTCCATTGTTTACTGATTCCTGAAATTCCACTTAATTCCTTGGTATTAAGGCTGCTTTGTTGATGAATATGCAATTACCCAGGAGAGAGGTAAAACATTATGATTTATAGTCATTTATTTCTGAATACGAATTAATTAGATTCCTTTGCCAAACACCTCAAGAAAACACAAAAAAAACAGAAAATTATCTTAAGAAAGTTTATAATAAAAGCATGCTTAGTGTGTATATTATACTTTGAATTTTTAATAGACTATTCATAACTCTAAGGTAGCTTCTAGCCCCATATCAATTTTCCATTAAGTGAGATTTTCAACAAGCTAGAGGTCATCTACCTCCTCTAAGAGATTTTAAATTCAATTTCCAGGGGCAGTGGAAGATCTGGTGATCAAGAGACCAAGTTCACTTGTTGGCCATGCCGCTAAACAACTGTGTGACATGACAGCAAGTCACACCACACTAGCTCGCTCTTTCCATCAGGCTCTAATGTTCTAGTCTATATATAGACTAGGTAAATGTATACATTATGTGAATACACACTTAATCTTCAAAGCAATAAGTGCTTAGGTAATATAATTATCACCCATTTTATAGATGTGGAAAATAAAGCACACGTAAGGTAAGAAACTTGCCCAAGTGTCAGAGCCCAAATTTGAACTCTGCTGACCTGGATGAGGCAAGGATCCTCCTAATTACCACACGGATATGGTCATATCTTTATTGGCAGGGCCATGAAACATTCAGTGTAAGTAAAAAATGGGTTTGGTGCTGATAGCAATTGTCAATGATAATGTTATCTTCAGTCACTCTTTGTTTCTTTCCCCTCTTTAGACAAAGATAACTGAGAAGACCCCTAAATCTGGATTAAGTTAGAAGCTTTGTCAGTTGAAACTTCTGGAAAAAAAAAAAGATTTCCCAAAATAACTAATAGCTGAGTTCTATAATGTGGCTCTATAATGTGTTTGAAAACCTATTATTTTGAGAACACTGAATATTTAGAACATGCAAAGCAATATGACAGGCTATTCCACATTTCTCATCTTCACAAGGTCCTTCAAGTCACTTTTAAGTCACAGCATTCATCTGAGTTCACACTTCCTACACATTCTACCTGAATTACACCGAGAGCCACCTACTTATCCTCGTGGATGTATAGGAGCTTGCTTTCGGGACAGCACTCCGTATTCCCGCCAAAGGATCTTTCCTTCCAATCAGCACTTTTCAACTTGTTACATCTGACTGATAACATTCCATGGCCCCACTCCACTCTTCCTGCAGCTTTCTGAGTCCATGCTTCTTTCTCTGACACCCAGAACCCTCTGTTTGCTGATGTCACCTACCCAGTCCCACAGGCATGAGCTCCCAATCACAGGGATCCCTTCCCTTACATACTGTGTCGTGCTCAACCTCCAAGGTTTCATTCACACTGTTTTCTCCATCCAGTATGTCCCCCTTACTCAAATTTGCTTACTAAAATCCTACTCATTCTTGAAAGCCCAGGTTTTGTTTTCCTTGGATGCCTTGTCTAATTATTTGGCTCAGTTTGCCTCACTTATCTGAACTCCTTTCAGGAGGCAGTACTATGTGGAAGCTTGAAGCCAAAGATTCGGTTTGGAATCCAACATCTGGCACTTAACTAGCTGTGCGACCTGAGGCACATTACTTAACCCCACTGGAACTCAGTTTTCTTATTTATAAAATGGAAGTACATTTCAACTTTTAATCCATTATAAAAGTAAAGGAAAAATGTATCTAGTACATAATAATTTGTAGTGAGCAGCTGAAAACTATACTCAGTTTTGTACAACTTAGCACATACATCTTTTTTATTGATTTAAATTATTTCATACATGAGTTGTTTTTTTTTTTCCTCCTTAGTTGGAATAGCAGCTCATTGTTTTACCACTTGCTGCCAATTCATTACATGGAGCAGACTTCTTCAAAGGCTTTATTATTTGTGTCTGTTTTAATTAAGAAAATACAACATCAAGACTAAATCTTGCAGGGTAGGTTTTGACATGCTATTGCTTACATCTTTACAACTGTGAGTTGTTTTTAAATGATACATTGAATTGTTTTTTTAAGTTAACCTTAATTTCAAATTCTAGCAATACATGGAATTCAAAGTTTACAGTTTGTTTAAAGTCAAAGAGATATGGTCTCTATTTCACACTGTCGAAATGGTTCAGAACTTTCCCAACAATTTTAACATGCCTTTCAATGCAAAAATACGAATGTCAAGGGTGTGAATAAATCTTCACTTCTGCCAATCCTATGCAGACTGGAGAGACATACACAGGTCAATATATTTTATGGAGGGTAAAAATGCAGAGATGGGGAATATCTGGCAGGAACACAGTTCCACATCACAGAATAACTGAGCAATAAAATACATGGACACTCCAATTTCACTTTAGGCTATCCAACCCCATATCCCGAGAAGTGCACTAAAGGTTAATAGAAGAAAGAATTGGAAGCAACACTCAGCTGAGTGAAGATAAATAAACATTAAATTACCAAAACAATGAAGAAAACATTTATGTCAAGAAAAGTGTTATTCTCTTAACATAAAAAAGCTCTGAAAAACAAAACAACCCAATAGTAAAAATGGGCCAAGTGGGTGAATGAGATGTTCATTGCAAAGAGATACAAGTGGTTACAAACAGAGAAAAACATGTTAAAAGTCACTGATAATTGTATAAATGAAAAAGAAAATGGCAAACTCTTTTTCACTTATCAGACTGGCAACATTTTAAGTTTAATAGGCATTTTTTGAGAGAGTGTTATGGACTGAATGTTGCATCCCCCCAAAATTCACATGTTGAGACCCCAACCCCAAAAGTGAATGTATTTGGAGAGAGGACCTTTAAGGAAGTAATTAAGGCTAAAAGAGGTCATAAGAGTAGATATCCCTGATGCAATAGGATTAATGTCCTTAAAAGAAGAGATAAGAAAGGGTCCTCTCTCCTCTCTCTCTCTCTGCCATGTGAGGACACAGGGAGAGCCTCAGAATGAACCTTGATCTTAGACTTCTCGCCTCCAGAATTATGAGAAACCTCTGCTGTTTAAGTCACCCAGTCTATGATGTTTGTTTTGGCAGCCCAAGCTGACTAATAAAGTATGTAATGTCACAACACTGCAAGTCATTTAATGTTGCTGTAAACTGAATTATATTACATTCATACAATGGACTACTGCACAGTTATAAAAGAACAAGACAGAGCTATACATACTATAGTGGAACATTTTTTTCTGTTAATTATAAAATACTGTTGAATATAAAAAGTGTCAAATATATATGTAATTCTATTGAGGTCTAAAAATAAGAACAAGAAATATATAGAGGGGGGGATGAATATATAAGCAGAAATAGACATAGAGGTATATGATTGCATATGTATGGAAAATTCCAGAAAAATACAAAAAAATATTAATGTGGCTTATAGGAAGTAGAACTTCTATAGTACAAGTTAGCTTTTTGCTTTTCACCTTACAGACTTATATACTTGAATTTTTACAGTGAACAAGTATTAATTTTGTAATATATTTTTTAAATTCTGGTTTAATCATTTACTAGCTGAATGGACCCTGACAAGTTAATTAACTCTGTGAGTCTCAATTTTCTACTTCACAAGGTCCTGTGAGAATTTCACAAGATACTGGAAAACCCTGCATGGTGCATGCTGTGTACAAAACATTCACCAATCATTATTTCTCACATTTCCCACCTATAATCTATGAATGATATGACATGTCCTGTATTTATGCTTTGTATTTAATTTATGATGCAAAGTCTCGAAAAACCTTCAGAAATGTTTTTAGTTCCCTATGCAGAGCAACATAATCTATTTCCTCTCATAATATTTTAGATTAAAATTTGTTTTTTTGGAGAACTAATTAACCAGAATGGATTTGGAGCTAGATTCTCAGAACATGTTGTTCCTCTGAACACCCAATTATATCCTCTGAGTTTTTAGATGCTTAGAATAATTAAAAGAGTTTTTGTGTAGCTTCCCTACTGGGCAGCCATAGCGCTGCTGGGAGGGTCCCAGCAAAGACACGGAGAACTTTCCTTGGTTCTGCACCATTTTTTGTCTCTCTGGATTGTTTTTTGCTTTTTGGTATCCTTTGAAGTTACAGTTGCTAGCCTGACTGTTGTTTGTTGCTGGGGAGAGAGGATTTTTTTTGTTGTTGGGTTTTTTTTTTTTTTTGGTTTAAAGGCTTATAATTCCATCCATGTAAGGATGGAACTTAATTAATAACAGGTGATACTCATGATAAACCGTCACACCCCAAATTAGGCAAAATAAAAAAGCTTAGTTTTTCATTTAGTCCCATACAATGAACATAAAAAATTACCAATGTAATGGTGCAGATTTTAAAAGTAACTTTTTAAAATTTGTTTTCACACACTGAAACTTTGAGTACTTGTATTTATATGTAATTCATCATAATAAGTTTGGCAGTTTTAAATAAAATATATTATTTTAGCATTCATTCATCAGAACTTAAGGGTAATTTCCTGGAGGAATTTAATAAATGGACTATCTTTTTTTCTTCTAGGAATAGGGATATAATCATTGCATGGCATTTTTTTTTATTCCTTCAGGCATAGTTTAAAGATTAGATCTAATTGTAGGCAATATAAATGAATCATGTTGTCTCATGCAGGGTTCTATGTTAGCTTTTTCCAGAGGTCTCGAATTTGTTGCTCTTTAAATTTAAGTTAAATTTAAATGTAAAGTATATTAGGTTTTATCCTATAATGAAAGGAGAAACTGCTGTTAAGTATTTTTCTCTAAGATACGAAATAATGTTGCTTTAGAACAGGTTAATAAAGGCAGGTCTTCAAATCGTCATTTACTTCACTGAATTTTGGCCTCTTCTATAAGGTACCTATAAGTAGCGAGCAGAACTGTTCAGTTCAGCCCATAATCCACAGTACCACACATTTAAAGTTCATTTGTCCCAGGGATAAGAGAGACTTCCTGAGCATTTGTTTACAACTCACCATCATCCACTTGACTCTAGATTTGAGTCATTTATCCAAAAACACTCATTCAGCACCACTGTCAGGAACTGCGTTGAAGATATAAGGATGAACTATCAGGGTGCTTATGTTCTCTGGTCAGGTAAAGAGATGAGTCCCACAGGGAGTATATAGGTCAGTGGCATCCATACTAGCCATCATTTGTGAGTACTTATATATACCAAGCACATCACACACATTATCACATTTAGTTTCATCGAATCTTCATGCAGTCTGGAGACAGATTTTACTGTCTTGCTTTTACAGACAAAGAAACTGAAGCACAGTTAAATAAATTGAACAAACTCACACAGCTACTGAGTAGAAGGCTTGTATTTGCACCCAGGGCTGACTGCTTAAATCCCATTCTCTGGTTGGCTGTGCTGGTTTCCCTTTCTTATTCATACAGGCTGCAGTGGGGGTGTGAAGGGGGAGCTATGGTTCGAAAAGGAATTGGAATAAGGTTCAATATATTCCTGTACTTTAATATTATAATACTGTTTCAAAGAGCCACTTGATCTTTTTTTAATGGACTTCTGCCCTCTGTTTGCAAAAGCAATGATTAAAAAAATGAAAAAAGATTACACTTGCCCTCACAGAATTTGTGATCAACCATTACTACAATTAAGAAATACAATCTTTCATACTTTGGGAAAGTTAAACAAATGAATACCAATTGATGGCTTATGTAATTCTGGCTCATCTCGTAGTTTCTCTCTTACTCTTTAAACATGAGACCGCATAAAAAGCAGCTCTCATTTATACGACAATTCCATGCACAGGAGAAAACAACGAACTGAAGTGTGTCTCAGGCAATGGCCGAGTTAAACACTGGTTCTCTGTGGCCACATCGCCGCTCTAAGCGGATAACCCCTTTTCCACGAAGCCTTTGCTTAGCTTAGTAAATAGATTCACACTGATTTCACTTTTTCAAAGCCCTTAAACTCCCTGCTGCCTTCCAGCTATCCAAATAAGTAAATCTATTAGATTTCTGGCAAGCAAAGCAAGTATCTTATTAGCCTTTGAAGTTATTTGCTTGCTTTCATTTTGAAAAGCTTATATAAACAGAGAAAGTAATATAACATTGTACATTTAACAACCACCCAGAATTAACTAAAATCATTTCAATTTTATTTTGCTATTTGTCTTTGCCCCCACTTAATCCAGCACATTTCTCCATTCCCACTAGGTACTCATGGGGACCTGGATTGCTAATCTCATCAGCACGGTGGGTGCCCAGGACAAACTTGGAGGCTGTTAGTCTGAACAGGTCTGACTAGCTTTTTTTTCCTAAATATATCAGCCAACTCCTTTAAATTCAATCTAAAATAACTTTTTCAATTAACACTTTTTATCAGAGTTTAAATGTTCTTAGGTCTGTAGTCATAGAAATTAAATTAAAAGTAGATCTACTTATGAAGGAAACATAAAAAGCACAGGTGATTTATTCGATATTTTTCTCAATCAGATAAAGCCACACCCAATCTAAATTTCATTTACAACCTGCATCAGTATTCCAAGAGAATGTTGCAGTTTCAGAAATGTGGCCAATCTCCTTTCTTGGCAGTTGAAAGAAGAAACCTAAAAAAGAGCTGATAAGTCAAATTATGATAATGGTTCCAAAAAAGAACTTGTCATCTTCTCTCCTCATGAGCTATCACTTCTTTTGGATTTTTATTAAAGTCCTAACCTCTAACATCAAATAGGTTGCCAAATGTTTTAACTCGTACCCCCATGACAACCCTTGTGAGCATTCTCTCCTTACATCTCAGGCCATTTTCCCAGCTGGGACTGCCTCTTCCTCTCATACATGCTGTCCTGACATGTCCAGGCTAACCTGGCTCTAATCTGTATTCTAAAATCTCTACAACAAATCATGCCATTCCTCAAACCAAAATCCAATAGTTCCACTTTGCCTCAAGAGAAGCTTACTTCTTGGCCATATAAGTTCCATGCTCTTTGTGATCCTATCACATTACCAGGAATATCTGTTCTCTATAGCAGTCATGGCACTCCTTGACCTTCTTGATCCTGAATCTGGCAAAACTGAATTGCACCCATCAGAACTTGAGTTTCCAGTAGGATAGCTAGGTGTCCTGAACATCTGGATTCTCAAAACTGAAAAAAAAGGCCTTCCAAGGACAAATGATGTCACCAAACACTGTGCAAGAGTTGCAGCAATTTGAACACAGAAAAGTGATGGGAGAATTGAGTCGTTCCATAGCACATGGCTGTTGCAAAGTTAAACATCCAGGAACTTGTGCAGTGGCAGTCAAGTGCCTTATCTACTTGGCCAACAAATATACAATAAGTATTTTTTAGTTAAAGGAAATCTTTTTTCCAGTGTGGGGAGTGTGCATTCTAAATTGACCAAACTGCTAAGAGTTTAACATGACTTTATTGTTAAAAAAATAGAATAATGATAATGAAAATGACTACAATATAAGTAATCATTATCAATGATTAAAATAGAGAAGAGTCATGGGAAAACCATTTTTCCAACACATCTTCCATTAATACCCAAGAGTGCATTAAAAAGTATTAATAAACTCAACAAGAAATTGAGGACATTTCCCAAAAGTAAAAGTAAAAGATATAAGATTGAAATAAAAGTGATAAGCAAAAACAGAAAGTAAGGTTCCTGTGGAAACATATGTCCACACTATGATCCTAGGAATAATGGTCACAGGATATGCTAATAGGATGAGGCAGGGAGACGTGACCTTCACATGAACGTCCTCCCACTGTACCCTTTTAGACCTACAGCCTGGACCCTCCAAGTTGATGAAACTCTACTAAAATAGTAGACTAGAAAAATTTAACACCTAGCAAAGGCAGCCTATGAAAAAAATGGTTTGTCTCTGCCACATTCTGGGTTATTATGGACTGAATGTTTATGTCCCCCCAAATTCATATGTTAAAGCCCTAACCTTCAATAAGATTGTATTTGAAGACGGGGCCTTTAGGAGGCAATTGGGGTTAGAAAGGTCATGGAGGTGGGATCCTCATAATGGCATTAAGGCCTTTACAAAAAAGACACCAGAGCTTGTGCTCCACTCTCCCCACCAGCCGTGCTCACACAAAGAAGAGTTTATATGGGCACCATAGTGGCCGCCGCATACACACCAAGAGAGGAGCCTCAGAATGAAGCCCGCCATGCCAGCACCTTGATCTCAGATTCTGGGCCTCCAGGATTGTGAGAAATAAATTTCTGTTATTTACTAAGTCTATATTATTTTATTATGGTATCCTGAGCTGACTAAGACATGGATAGAAAAAATAACAATATTCTCCCTTGGAGATGTGTAAGTATAGGTCCACCCTCATGCAACAGTAGGATTTGAATTTATAGCTTTGTATGACTAGGAAAATTCCAAACCAAGAAAAGAAAGGGTCCCTCATGGGTTTCATCCACTGGCATCTAGCAAAAGCAAATACAAATAAAATACCTCCTGAAGGAAGCAACCTCAGTCTAGTGCCTTGTGATTCCCATGGATTAGGTTAACCATGGGAAAAAATTTAGCAAACACCTGGGGAAATAAAAGACTGTGCATAACATAGAGTCTCAGGGACTTGAGCTATTGGCATTATTAAACATAAAATAAAAAGTAACTATTGTATATTTTATTTTTAAATGTTATCTATTATATTGAAATGTTTACGGAAATGAAAGATGGACTTGGAAATATGAGCAAGAAATACCAAGATTGACTCAGCAGATTTGATGAAGAACAAAATAGAATTCCTAGAAACAAAGAATAATTGAGACTTAAAGCTCTATGATGATTTGAATGACACATTATGAACAATTTCAAGGAGGAATTACTGAATGTGAAAATAACATCTGATCTCATACTTTTCCAAGACAGAATTTTTGTCACTTTTATTAAGATGTAATTGATACACTCTAAACTGCATATATTTAAAGTATAAAATTTGTTGTTTTGATATATGCCCATTCTCATAAAACTATCATCACAATCAAGACGATGAGCATACCTACTTTCCCCAAAAGTTTCCTCATGCCCCTCCGTGATCTCTCATCATCTTCCCTTCTTGCTCCACCCTCAAACCCAGGAAACCACTCAATAGCTTTATGTTACTATAGATCACTTGTGTTTTCTAGATTTTTATAAAAGGTGGAATCATATATATTCTGCTTTGGATTCTTTCATTCAGCATAATTATTTTCAGATTAATCCAAAATTTTTAATTGTTGAGTAGTGTTCTATTATATGTATATACCACAATGTATTTCTCCATTCACCTATTAGTAGACATTTGGGTTGTTTCCATTTCTTGGCTATTACAAATAAAGCTGCTTTGAACATTCTTTTACAAGTCTTTGTGTGGACCTATGCTTTCATTACTCTTGTATACACAGCTAATAGTGGAATAGCTGGACTAGACGGTATTGTATGTTTAATTATTTAAGAAACTGCCAAATGATTTTTCAAAGTGGTTGTACTACTTTATATTCCCATATGCAGTGTATTAGAGTTCTAATTACTCCACATCTTGCCAACCCTTTAATTTTCATATGGCTATTCATATGCATGGTATCCAATGTGATTTAAATTTTCATTTCCTTAATGAATAATGATGTTTAGCAGTGTCTCAAGACAGTGGACATCAGACAAAAGAAGAAAATGATCTCTGAGAAATTAGAAACAAATGACATCAGTCCTATGATTTCCTTAGTTTACTGCCTGGAGAGAGCTTCCAGGCTGTTGCATAGAAAAGGTAAACCAAGGCAGAACCTGACATTCTTCCTGAGTGAGGAGATAGAGTTGGGAGTCCAGAGAGGCTAAAAAGGCTACAGCTCACAGAATGAAATATAGGAGAGGAGAGAGATGCACAGAGAACTCAGGCCATCTGAAGATGGTTCAGCTTAAGTGCTTTACTACTGATCCCCTCACACAGGTAAATAATCACTCTAAAAAGTCCTTCCCAAGACTAGGCAAAAACCACTTTGAATGATTAGAGGAAACAATGACAGAAATATCATAATGCAGAGAATTGAGTGTTTTTCCAATGGAGTAAAAAATGTCATACTTCGCAGAGTATTAGGTAAAGTACTGGGTATAATGAGCACCTAACAAAGCTTAAAAATAAGACTAAAAGGTCTGATTCCAAGTAACTTAACAACATTCCAGGACAAAGTTCAAGAGTATTTACAGGAATACAATGATACACAGCATTCAGAAAGGTAAATTTAAAATCTGGAATCTAACCAAAAGTTACTAGCCATTGAAGAATTAGGAAGCTAAAATCCATGATGACAAAATTAAAGCCAAACTCACCCAGAAATAATGTAAATGATAGAAGTAGTAGACAAGAGCATTAAAACAGGTATTATAACTGGATTCCGTATGTTCCAGAAGATAGAGCAAAGACTGGACATGTTAAGTAGAGACATTGAAGATATTTTAAGAATACTCAAATTTAACGTTCAGAGAACTGAAACTATAATGTCTGTGGTAAGGAATACAGGGTACAGTAAGTATTAAGAGCAGAGTAGACAATAAAGGAGAAAAGACTGGTGAGCTTGAAGATAGAGCAATAAAACTATTTCAAATTTTTATAAAGTGATAAAAATGAAGTTTCAGTGTATTTACAGGGCAACTAGAAGCATCCTAATATACATATAACTGAAGTCACCATAAAATGGAAATAATGTCCATCAAGTGAGTGGATAAATAAATTGTGCTATATCCATACAGTGGAATACTACTCAATAATAAAAATATGAACTATTAAAAGACATAAACATACAATGTGGATAAATCTCAAAATAATTACACTGAGTAAAAGAAAGCAGACCAAGAAAAAGTACTTCTATGGTGATTCCATTATATAAAATTTTAGAAACCTAATCTATAGTGACAGAAAGTAGAATATGGTGAGTAGCAATAGAGGTCGGGAAGGAGTAGGAGAAAGAGATGACAGAGTCATTATGAAATTTGGGGGATATGCTTATTTTTATTGTGATGATCTCAGGTGTACACATTCATTACAACTTATCAAATCATACACTTTAAGTAGGTGCAATTTATAGTAAATTCTACCTCAACAAGGCTATTAAAAATAACACCATGTAATACCACTGTACTCCCTCTATAATGGCTAAAATGAAAGTATTAATAATATGAAGTATTTACAAGGGTATGGAGTAAACAGAACTGTTGTATACTTTGAAAAACTGTCTTGTATCTAGGCTGTAACTATTTCTTGGGCAAGAGTAATGGCGTGCCAATCCCAAGACCAGGTCTCAAATGGCCTTATAGTTTCTACGTCTCATTTGTAACCTTGCCACCACCATTTGAACAAATTCAATCTAGGCTTCTTGAAGAACATGATACGTACTATAAAGAAGAGCCCATCTCCCAGCTGAGGACCCCAGGCCAGCCCACAAAGAGCTGACTTCCAACCAAAGAGCCACCCACCATTTAAGAACTGCCTACACAACCCATGCTGGCTATACACCTGTTGAATGAGCAAAGCAATAAACAGAAGAATCCCCTGGCTGCTCTGTAGACTATGATAAACGTGTATTTATTTAAAGCCTTTGAATTTTGCATTGGTATGGTGCACAGCAATAGCTAATTGATACAAATGCATAAAAAATTCTGGTATATGCATACAGGTAAACACTGTGCAAAGATGAAAATGAACATGTTATCTTCTCAGGAACCAGTATGGCTGACTCACACATCATTTTGAGGAAAAGGAGCCAGACACAAAAGAGTACTACTATCTGCTTCTCTCACAGAAAGTTCGAAACAGGCAAACTGATAGTGATCAAAGTCAGAATAGTGGTTATGTCTGGAGAAAGTACCTGGAAATGGTCTTGAGGGTCACTTTGGGGGAGGTGGTAATGCTCTATTTCTTGGTCTTGATTCTGATTCCATGAGTCAGTTCACCTTTAGAAAATCAACGAATTTTATACTAGTGTTTGTGCACTTTTATGGATGTAATTCAATAAAAGGATGTAAAAAAAAAGGAATTGGTAAAGAGTTGAACAGCAAATTCATTGAAAAGGAAATATAAATAAAAAGAGCATCTGTCTCACTGGTAGTCTGTCAAAAGCAAGTCAAAGCAAACATAAATACTAGTGTTTACCCACACCAGTAGGCAATCAATTTAAGAGACTGAAATATCCAGTACTTGAGAGGGAATGAGGAAATATGCACACATTGCTAGTATGTGTATTTTAGAAAGTAATCTGATGAGTATATTAGAATTTAGAATGCATATAACCTTTACTCAATGCATTTAGGAATCTATCCTACAGAAGTGAACCACTAAGAGATAAGATATCCTTATAAGAATATTTATGGAGCTGATGTTTACAGCAGCAAAAAAAATAAATCACCTTGAATGTGCATTGATTGTGGATAGTTGCAAAATTATTTTATACATATTATCAGATTTAATTATATAAATATTAAAATGAATTTGACTATTTGAATTAAAATGTTATGTTTTGACTTGTCATGATAAGTTAATTTGAAAAAGCAAATTTCAAAGTAATACATATACATATATGGTGATCCTACTATCATTTTCAAAAGGAAGGGGCATTAAATAAAATCCTATATAACTTTATGTCTTCTTGAGCAAAAAGTTATAGGATACAAATAAATCTGTTAACATTCATTACCTTAGGGAAGTGGAATTTGGAGGAAGGGGGACACTACTATGATTTCTTCTATAAGCTTTTCAGTTTTTTTCTTGTTGTAGCAAGTATATGCTACATTGAAATGAAACAAGTCCCCATGTTAGAAAATACCTCTAAAAAATTCCCAAGATTTAAATCAAAATAAAATTAAGAACATCCAGTCACTTAATTTAATGCAGTTTTTCAAACCTTGTGTGAAATCAGCACAGGTAGACACAGATATCATACAAAACAAATAAAAGAAGAGAAAAAAGCCCTAAGGGTTCTCATGAGAAACAATGTACAAAACAAACTCTTTAATCTTTCAAATGATGAGGGATTAAAAATTTAATAGTTGTGATCTCTTTTCAAGATTGTTAAAGGCCAGGCATGGTCACATCATATCACATATGAATTTCATGTAATTATTGATTCAAACAGAAGAAGAAATAAATTATTCCATAAAATACCTTTTAGCTCATGGAATAAATAAACTTTGAAATAATGTGACCGAACCAACAGTCTGCCGGAAATTTTTATTTGCTATATGACTGGAAAATATTACTCAGAATACTGACATTTCCTGTTTATCTTAAAAAAAAAAGAGCTTAGTTCTCTAATCTTGTAAATTTAATTCAATTGTGAAGCTCACAGCTTCTAGCAATGAGAATTTGCCCTACATATCAAATCAGATGCATTTGTCAGCCTAGTTTTTAAAGAACTTAGTAAGTTTATCTTAAAAATGAATACAGAGGACTTCCGGGAAGACAGCGGCATGAGCAGGGCGGCAGAAATCGCCTCCCAACACTATATTTATCTGCGAAAATACAGCAAATACAACTATTCCTTAAAGAGAGACCAGAATACACAGTAAAGCGCACAGCGTGCAGCTACACCCGAGAGGACACGGCACCCCAAGAGGCGGGTAAGATACGGAGCCGTGACCTGGCAGGACCCGAGCACTCGCCGAACCCAGCGCACCGGCTGGAGGAGAGGATGCGGAGCCGGGAGGGAGTGGAAGTACACCCTGCGAAGTAGACAGCATTGGTGATCTGTGCAGGGAGTGCTGACACACATCGCGCAGTGTAGCAGAGATTGGAGAGACAGAGGGGCAGGATCTGAGCAGGGAACGTGCCAGGGTGCTTGCAGCCGGCTCCCGGGAAGGAAAAAAAAAAAAGAAAAGAAAAGCACGTGCTTTCTTCAGCGGTCTTAAAGACACAGGAGCCCAGCGGAGGAGTCGGATCACCCGGCACACTCAGCCCAGCAGGCTGGGAGTCCTGGGGACTTTCGGAACACTTAGCTGGCGACTGGGAAAGCGTGGCCACACTTAGACTTCTCACTGAGATCAACAGCCTCCCATTCGTTCCCACCCTGGCCAGAGCTGCGGAGGGGGGCAGCCACGGCTGCAGAATATTGGGGCAACAGCGCCACCTACAGCATGCCCACAAAACATACTCCCGGTGGGTGTTTTTTGTTTTGTTTTGTTTTTTCTTTTTTCTTTTTTTTCTTTTTTTCTTTCTTTTTTTTTTCTCTTTTTAAAGTCTTAAAGAGCCCAGCTGACATACGTGGCAACTACCAGCAACCACTTCTATAGCCATGAAAAGACAGAGGAATATGGTCCAGACTAAAATCAACCAGACAATCCCAGAGAGGTAGCCTGAAGGGATGGAAATGCACAGTCTTCCTGAAAAAGAATTCAGAATAAAAGTCATAACCATGCTGATGGACCTACAGAGAAATGTGCAAGAGCTGAGGGAGGAAGTGAGGGAAGTGAGGAAAGACAATGCAGAAATGAGACAAACGATCGATGGGCTTAACAGCAGACTGGATGAGATGCAACAGACTGTTAATGGAATAGAAATCAGAGAACAGGAATACAGAGAAGCTGAGGCAGAGAGAGATAAAAGGATCTCTAGGAATGAAAGAATATTAAGAGAACTGTGTGACCAATCCAAACGGAACAATATTCGCATTATAGGAGTACCAGAGGAAGAAGAGAGAGAAAAAGAGATTGAAAGTGTCTTTGAAGAAATAATTGCTGAAAACTTTCCCTCACTAGGGAAGAAAATAGTTTCGCAGTCCACAGAAGCCCAAAGATCTCTGAACACAAGGGACCCAAGGAAGACAACACCAAGACACATAATAATTAAGATGGCAAAGATCAAAGATAAAGACAGGGTATTAAAGGCAGCTAGAGAGAGAAAAAAGATCACCTACAAAGGAAAACCTATCAGACTATCATCAGACTTCTCAACAGAAACGTTACAGGCCAGAAGAGAATGGCATGATATATTTAATGCTATGAAACAGAAGGGCCTCGAACCAAGAATATTGTATCCAGCACGATTATCATTTAATATGATGGAAGGATTAAACAATTTCCAGACAAACGAAAGTTGAGAGAGTTTGCCTTTCATAAACCACCACTACAGGATATCTTAAATGGACTGCTCCAGAGGGAAGCACCCCTAAGGCTAAAAAGATGTCACCAGAGAAAATAAAATCATACCAAAGAAAGCAGACCATCCAAATACTAACTAAAGGTAAAGAATAAAATAGCTAGTATATAAAGAATGGAGGAGGAATAAGAAGGGAGAGAAATAAAGAAACATCAGACGGTGTTTACAATAACTTAACAAGAAAGTTAAGTTAGATTGTTAGATAGTAAAGAAGCAACCCTTGAACCTTTGGTAACCACGAATCTAAAGGCAGCAATGGCAATAAGTACATATCTATCAATAATCACCCTAAATGTAAATGGACTGAATGCACCAATCAAAAGACACAGAGTAACAGAATGGATAAAAAAGCAAGACCCATCTATATGCTGCTTACAAGACACTCACCTCAAACCCAAAGATATACACAGACTAAAAGTGAATGGATGGAAAAAGATATTTCATGCAAACAACAAAAAGAAAAAAGCAGGTGTTGCAGTACTTGTATCAGACAAAATAGACTTCAAAACGAAGAAAGTAGCAAAAGATAAAGAAGGACATTCCATAATGATAAAGGGGTCAGTCCAACAAGAGGATATAACCATTATAAATATATAGGCCCCAACACAGGAGCGCCAGCATATGTGAAACAAATACTAACAGAATTAAAGGAGGAAATAGACAGCAATGCACTCATTTTAGGAGACTTCAACACACCACTCACTCCAAAAGACAGATCAACCAGACAGAAAATAAGTAAAGACACAGAGGCACTGAACAACACACTAGAACAGATGGACCTAACAGACATCTAGAGAACTCTGCACCCAAAATCAGTAGGATACACATTCCTCTCAAGTGCACATGGAACATTTTCAAGAATAGACCACATACTTCTCCACAAAAAGAACCTCAGTAAATTCCAAAATACTGAAATCCTACCAACCAACTTCTCAGATCACAAAGGTATAAAACTAGAAATAAATTTTAGAAACAAACCAAAAAGGATCACAAATACATGGAAACTTAACAACATTCTCCTAATTACTCAGTGGGTTACTGACCAAATCAAACAGAAATCAAAGAATATATGGAGACTAATAACAACAACAACACAAAGCCACAACTTCCGTGGGACGCAGCAAAGGCAGTTCTAAGAGAAAACTATATTGCAATCCAGGCCTATTTAAAGAAGGAAGAACATTCCCAAATGAATAGTCTAAAGACACAAATACTGAAATTGGAAAAAGAAGAACAAATGAGGCCCAAAGTCACCAGAAGGAGGGACATAATAACGATCAGAGAAGAAATAAATAAAATTGAGAAGAATAAAACAATAGAAAAAATCAATGAAACCAAGAGCTGGTTCTTTGAAAAAATAAACAAAATAGATAAACCCCTAGCCAGACTCATTAAGGGAAAAAGAGAATCTACACACATAAACACAATCAGAAATGAGAAAGGAAAAATCACGACGGACCCCACAGAAATACAAAGAATCATAAGAGAATATTATGAGAATCTATATGCTAACAAGCTGGAAAACATAGAAGAAATGGACAACTTCTTAGAAAAATACAACCTTCCAAGACTGACCAAGCAAGAAACAGAAAAACTAAACAGACCAATCACCAGCGACGAAATAGAATTGTTAATCAAAAAACTACCCAAGAACAAAACCCCTGGGCCTGATGGATTCACCTCTGAATTCTACCAGACATATAGAGAAGAAATAACACCCATTCTTCTTAAAGTTTTCCAAAAAATAGAAGAGAACGGAATACTTCCAAACTCATAATGTGAAGCCAGCATCACTCTAATACCAAAACCTGGCAAAGAACTCATCAAAAAAGAAAATTACAGACCAATATTCCTGATGAATGTAGATGCAAAAATACTCAACAAAATATTAGCAAACCGAATTCAAAAATACATCAAGAGGATCATACACCATGATCAACTGGGATTCATCCCAGGGATGCAAGGATGGTACAACATTCGAAAATCCATCAACATCATCCACCACATCAACAAAAAGAAGAACAAAAACCACATGATCATCTCCATAGATGCTGAAAGAGCATTTGACAAAATTCAGCTTCCATTCATGATTAAAACCCTCAAAAAAATGGATATAGAAGGCAAGTACCTCAACATCATAAAGGCCATATATGACACACCCACAGCTAACATCATACTTAACAGCGAGACGCTGAAAGCTTTTCATCTAAGATCGGGAACAAGACAGGGATGCCCCCTCTCTCTACTGTTATTCAACATAGTACTGGAGGTCCTAGCCACAGCAATCAGACAAAACAAAGACATGCAAGGCATCCAGATTGGTAAAGAAGAAGTCAAATTGTCACTATTTGCAGATGACATGATACTGTACATAAGAAACCCTAAAAACTCCATTCCAAAACTACTAGAACTAATATCTGAATTCAGCAAAGTTGCAGGATACAAAATTAACACACAGAAATATGTTGCTTTCCTATACACTAACGATGAACTAACAGAAAGAGAAATCAGAAAAACAATTCCTATCATAATTGCATCAAAAAGAATAAAATACCTAGGAATAAACCTAACGAAGGAAGTGAAAGACCTGTACTCTGAAAACTACAAGACACTCCTAAGAGAAATTAAAGAGGACACTAACAAATGGAAACTCATCCCATGCTCTTGGCTAGGAAGAATAAATATTGTCAAAATGGCTATACTACCTAAAGCAATCTACGGATTCAACGCAATCCCTATCAAAATACCAACAGCTTCCTTCAATGAACTGGAACAAATAATTCTAAAATTCATATGGCACTGCAAAAGACCCCAAATAGCCAAAGCAATCCTGAGAAGGAGGAATAAAACAGGGGGAATTATGCTCCCTGACTTCAAGCTCTACTACAAAGCCACCGTAATCAAGACAATTTGGTACTGGCACAAAAACAGACCCACAGATCAGTGGAATAGAATCGAAAATCCAAACATCAACCCAAACACATACAGTCAATTAATATTTGATAAGGGAGCCTTGGATATACATTGGGGAGATGACATCCTCTTCAGCAGCTGGTGTTGGAAAAACTGGACAGCTACATGTAAGAGAATGAAACTGTCTAACCCCATACACAAAGGTAAACTCAAGGTGGATCAAAGGCCTGAATGTAAGTCATGAAACCATAAAACTCTTAGAAAAAAATATAGGCAAAAATCTCTTGGTCATAAACTTGAGCGACTTCTTCATGCACATATCTCCCCGGGCAAGGGAAACAAAAGCAAAAATGAACAAGTGGGACTATATCAAGCTGAAAAGCTTCTGTACAGCAAAGGACACCATCAGTAGAACAAAAAGACATCCTACAGTATGGGAGAATATATTCATAAAAAACGTATCTGATAAAGGGTTGACATCCAAAATATATAAAGAACTCATGCACCTTAACAAACAGAAAGCAAATAATCCAATTAAGAAATGGGCAGAGGACATGAATAGACACTTCTCTAAAGAAGAAATTCAGATGGCCAACAGGCACATGAAAAGATGCTCCACATCGCTAATCATCAGAGAAATGCAGATTAAAACCACAATGAGATATCACCTCACACCAGTAAGAATGGCCAACATCCAAAACACAAACAACAACAAATGTTGGTGAGTATGTGGAAAAAAGGGAACCCTCCTACACTGCTGGTGGGAATGCAAATTAGTTCAACCATTGTGGAAAGCAGTATGGGGGTTCCTCAAAAAACTCAAAATAGAAATACTATTTGACCTAGGAATTGCACTCCTAGGAATTTACCCTAAGAATGCTGCAGCCCAATTTGAAAAAGACAGATGCACCCCTATGTTTATCGCAGCACTATTTACAATAGCCAGGAAATGGAAGCAGCCTAAGTGTCCATCAGTAGATGAATGGATAAAGAAGATGTGGTACATATACACAATGGAATATTATTCAGTCATAAGAAGAAAACAAATCCTACCATTTGCAATAACATGGATGGAGCTAGAGGGTATTATGCTCAGTGAAATAAGCCAAGCCAAAAAAGGCAAGTATCAAATGATTTCACTCATATGTGGAGTATAAGAACAAAGAAAAAATACTGAAGGAACAAAACAGCAGCAGACTCACAGAACCAAGAACGGACTAATAGTTACCATAGGGAAAGGGACGGGGGAAGATGGGTGGGAAGGGAGGGATAAGAGGGAAAAAGGGGCATTACGATTAGCAGATGTAATGTTGGGGGGGCACGGGGAGGGCTGTACAACTCAGAGAAGACAAGTAGTGATTCTATAGCATCTCACTACGCTGATGGACAGTGACTGTAATGGGGTTGGTGGGGGGGACCTGATGAAGGGGTAGTTTAATAACCATAATATTGCACATGTAATTGTAGATTAATGATACCAAAATAAATTATATTAAAAAAATGAATACAGAAATACAATGCAAAGATAGTAGAAGTAGTGAATTCCAAGTTATAAAAGAACTAATACACCAGTTGAAATCCAGTTGTATAAACATATTCTAGTGTTTTCACCCTTTATAATGTCTCAGAAAAGTCAGTGAATGCAAAATGAGTTTCACCGCTGCTCTAAATTATTGATAATTACATCTAAGTAATTTATAGCTTTTTCAAAAGCTTTAAAAAGTTATTTCAATAGAGATTATTAAAATATGGCATAGTAGTAGAAAGGGATATAAATCTTAGGTATATTTTTTACCTTGAAATTGTTGTATATTTCATTTTGTTGAAAGAGAGATTCACACAAGTAACAGCACTATGGGATTTATGACCCAAATTTGGAACCCAGTTTCAATTAATTAACTGGGGGAGAAAGGCAATTTTTTTTTCACTGGACTTCATTTTCTGCAAATAAATGTCTTTTTTTAGACAAACGCAAACCAAGTCTTAGAGGGCCAGAGGAAAACAAAGTCACTAATGGAATGACCGTATTAACACATCTACCATGCCTCAGGTGCTTTAAAATATTTTCAAATAAGTTTTCACACAGTAATCTTGTGAATAGGTAGAATCTCCATTTTGCCAATGAGGAAACAGATGTAAAGTTCTATCTAAGTTACCAAAGTCATTTTGTTGCGCATATAAGTGGTGAATGGGAAAGCTCTAAGTGACCAGGAAGACAGGGCCCTCCAAACTTAGGCTCATAGAAGTTCCATAAATTGTGCAAGTTCCCACTGCTACACTAAGTAAATGCTCCATTATAACATAAGTGCTCTGTGACATTAGGAAAGACGTCTAATTTTGCTGAGCTCAGTCTCCTCATCTAAAAAATGGCATAAGTAGTTAAGTAAAGCATAATATCGGGTACATACTAAAAAAACAAATATTTGTTTTCTAAAATTCAATATTTGTAAAGCACTTTCAGAGTAATCTTAGGAGAAAATAGGAATTGTCATTTCAATTTAACATATGGGTATATATAAATACCAAGACCATAAAAGGTAAGAGAAAAGCAAAGGCATATTCAATAAGAGGCCATGGTATTGCTCCTTGTGATGAAAAACATATATTCAGCTTCCATCCAAAAGGACTAATTTTGCCTTGAAGTCATGAAGTTAAAATAAATTATTATGGAGATAACACCCAATTTCCTTAAGAAAGATGATTTTAGAAAGCCTACAGAAAACTGCAGAAATTACGAGAAACATACATCTTTGGAGGATAGTTTTAAAACAATATTCTTCCAAATCTTGGGAAATAAATAAATTATCTCTTGAGATCTCTTATTAGGCTCATGATTTAGTAAAATTTAAAAAACACTAAATGATACAAAGTTCTTCTATTAAGAAATCTACATACATTACATACACTTATAATTATTAAGAAAACGTGGACTTCCGGGAAGATGGCGGTGTGAGCAGGGCGGCAGAAATCTCCTCCCAACACTATATTTATCTACGAAAACACAGAAAATACATCTATTCCTAAAAGAGAGACGAGAATACACCGGAAAGCGCACAGCGTGCAGCTACACCCGAGAGGACTCGGCACCCCAAGAGGCGGGTAAGATACGGAGCCGCGACGCGGCAGGACCCGAGCACTCCTCCACCCCAGCGCACCGGCGGGAGGAGAGGATTCAGAGCTGGGAGGGAGTGGAAGTACACCCCGTGGAGAAGAGAGCCCCAGTGATCTGTGCGGGGAGCACTGACCCACATTGCGCAGTGCAGCGGAGATTGGAGAGACAGAGGGGCAGGATCTGAGCGGGGAATGCGTCAGGGTGCTTGCAGCCGGCTCCCGGGAAGGAAAAAAAAAAACACGCGCTTTCTTCAGCGGTCTTAAAGAGACAGGAGCCCAGCGGAGGAGCCGGATTGCCCCAGCACACTCAGCCCAGCAGGCTGGGAGTCCGGGGGAGTTTCAGAAGCCTTAGCTGGCAACTGAGGAAGGGTAGCCATACTTAACACTACTCACTGAGATCAACAGCCTCCTATTGGTTCCAACCCCTGCCCGAGCGATAAAGGGCCCTGCGGAGCGGCACAGTCACAGCTGTGGAATAGTGGGGCAATAGCGGCACCTAGAGCATTCGCACAGAATCTATGTCGGTGGGCATTTTTTTTGTTTTTGTTTTGTTTTGTTTTGTTTTTTGTTTTGTTTTTGTTTTTTCTTTCTTTCTTTCTTTTTTTCTTCCTTTTTTTTCTTTTTTTTTTCTCTTTTTGTTTTCTTCTCTTTTTAAAGTCTTAAAGAGCCCAGCTGACATACGTGGCAACTATCAGTGACCAATTATATAGCCATGAAAAGACAGAGGAATATGGTTCAGACCAAAATCAACCAGACAACCCCAGAGAGGGAGTCTGAAGGGATGGAAATGCACAGCATCCCTGAAAAAGAATTCAGAATAAAAGTCATAACCATGTTGATGGACCTACAGAGAAATGTGCAAGAGCTGAGGGAGGAAGTGAAGGAACTGAGGAAAGACAATACAGAAATCAGACAAGCGATCGACGGGCTTAACAGCAGAATGGATGAGATGCAACAGACTGTTAATGGAATAGAAAACAGAGAACAGGAGTACAGAGCAGCTGAGGCAGAGAGAGATAAAAGGATTTCTAGGAATGAAAGAATATTAAGAGAACTGTGTGACCAATCCAAACGGAACAATATTCGCATTATAGGAGTACCAGAGGAAGAAGAGAGAGAAAAAGGGATAGAAAGTGTCTTTGAAGAAATAATTGCTGAAAACTTTCCCTCGCTGGGGAAGGAAGTAGTCTCGCAGTCCACTGAAGCTCATAGATCTCCCAACACAAGGGACCCAAGGAAGACAACACCAAGACACATAATAATTAAGATGGCAAAGATCAAAGATAAAGACAGGGTATTAAAGGCAGCTAGAGAGAGAAAAAAGATCACCTACAAAGGAAAACCCATCAGACTATCATCAGACTTCTCAACAGAAACCTTACAGGCCAGAAGAGAATGGCATGATATATTTAACGTTATGAAACAGAAGGGCCTCGAACCAAGAATATTGTATCCAGCACGATTATCATTTAAATATGATGGAGAGATTAAACAATTTCCAGATAAACGAAAGTTGAGAGAGTTTGCCTCTCATAAACCACCACTACAGGATATCTTAAATGGACTGCTCTAGATGGAAGCACACCTAAGGCTAAAAAGATGTCACCAGAGAAAATAAAATCATAGCAAAGAAAGCAGACCATCCAAATACTAACTAAAGGCAAAGAATAAAACACCTATTATAGAAAGAATGGAGGAGGAGGAATAAGAAGGGAGAGAAAGAAAGAAACATCAGACTGTGGTTACAATAACTTAACAAGAAAGTTAAGTTGGATTGTTAGATAGTTAAGAAGCAACCCTTGAACCCTTGGTAACTACAAATCTAAAGCCAGCAATGGCAATAAGTACATACCTACCAATAATCACCCTACATGTAAATGGACTGAATACACCAATCAAAAGACACAGAGTAAAAGAATGGATAAAAAGCAAGACCCATCTATATGCTGCCTACAAGAAACTCACCTCAAATCCAAAGATATACACAGACTAAAAGTGAAGGGATGGAAAAAGATATTTCATGCAAACAACAAAGAGAAAAAAGCAGGTGTTGCAGTACTTGTATCAGACAAAATAGACTTCAAAACGAAGAAAGTAGCAAAAGATAAAGAAGGACATTACATAATGATAAAGGGGTCAGTCCAACAAGAAGATATAACCATTATAAATATATATGCACCCAACACAGGAGCGCCAGCATATGTGAGACAAATACTAACAGAATTAAAGGAGGAAATAGACAGCAATGCATTCATCTTAGGAGACTTCAACACACCACTCACTCCAGAGGACAGATCAACCAGACAGAAAATAAGTAAAGACACAGAGGCACTGAACAACACACTAGAACAGATGGACCTAACAGACATCTACAGAACTCTACACCCAAAAGCAACAGGATACACATTCTTCTCAAGTGCACATGGAACATTTTCCAGAATAGACCACATACTAGGCCACAAAAAGAACCTCAGTAATTTCAAAAATATTGAAATCCTACCAACCAACTTCTCAGATCACCAAGGTATAAAACTAGAAATAAATTTTAGAAAGAAATCAAAAAGGCTCACAAATACATGGAGACTTAACAACACTCTCCTAATTAATCAATGGGTTAACGACCAAATCAAAACAGAAATCAAAGAATATATGGAGACTAATGACAACAACAACACAAAGCCACAACTTCTGTGGGACGCAGCAAAGGCAGTTCTAAGAGGAAAGTATATTGCAATCCAGGCCTATTTAAAGAAGGAAGAACATTCCCAAATGAATAGTCTAAAGACACAATTACTGAAATTGGAAAAAGAAGAACAAATGAGGCCCAAAGTCACCAGAAGGAGGGACATAATAAAGATCAGAGAAGAAATAAATAAAATTGAGAAGAATAAAACAATAGAAAAAATCAATAAAACCAAGAGCTGGTTCTTTGAAAAAATAAACAAAATAGATAAACCCCTAGCCAGACTCATTAAGAGAAAAAGAGAATCTACACACATAAACACAATCAGAAATGAGAAAGGAAAAATCACGACGGACCCCACAGAAATACAAAGAATCATAAGAGAATATTATGAGAATCTATATGCTAACAAGCTGGAAAACATAGAAGAAATGGACAACTTCTTAGAAAAATACAACCTTCCAAGACTGACCAAGCAAGAAACAGAAAAACTAAACAGACCAATCACCAGTGACGAAATCGAATTGGTAATCAAAAAACTACCCAAGAACAAAACCCCTGGGCCTGATGGATTCACCTCTGAATTCTACCAGACATATAGAGAAGAAATAACACCGATTCTCCTTAAAGTTTTCCAAAAAATAGAAGAGGAGGGAATACTTCCAAACTCATTCTATGAAGCCAGCATCACTCTAATACCAAAACCGGGCAAAGACCTCACCAAAAAAGAAAATTACAGACCAATATCCCTGATGAACGTAGATGCAAAAATACTCAACAAAATATTAGCAAACCGAATTCAAAAATACATCAAGAGGATCATACACCATGATCAAGTGGGATTCATCCCAGGGATGCAAGGATGGTACAACATTCGAAAATCCATCAACATCATCCACCACATCAACAAAAAGAAGAACAAAAACCACATGATCATCTCCATAGATGCTGAAAAGCATTTGACAAAATTCAGCATCCATTCCTGATTAAAACTCTCAACAAAATGGGTATAGACGGCAAGTACCTCAACATCATAAAGGCTATATATGACAAACCCACAGCTAACATCATACTTAACGGCGAGACGCTGAAAGCTTTTCATCTAAGATCGGGAACAAGACAGGGATGCCCACTCTCTCCACTGTTATTCAACATAGTACTGGAGGTCCTAGCCACAGCAATCAGACAAAACAAAGACATACAAGGCATCCAGATTGGTAAAGAAGAAGTCAAATTGTCACTATTTGCAGATGACATGATACTCTACATAAAAACCCTAAAGATTCCATTCCAAAACTACTAGAACTAATATCTGAATTCAGCAAAGTTGCAGGATACAAAATTAACACACAGAAATCTGTTGCTTTCCTATACACTAATGATGAACTAACAGAAAGAGAAATCAGAAAAACAATTCCATTCACAATTGCATCAAGAAGAATAAAATACCTAGGAATAAACCTAACGAAGGAAGTGAAAGACCTGTACTCTGAAAACTACAAGACACTCCCAAGAGAAATTAAAGAGGACACTAACAAATGGAAATGCATCCCATGCTCTTGGCTAGGAAGAATAAATATTGTCAAAATAGCTATACTACCTAAAGCAATCTATAGATTCAATGCAATCCCTATCAAACTACCAACAGCTTTCTTCAATGAACTGGAACAAATAATTCTAAAATTCATATGGAACCACAAAAGACCCCGAATAGCCAAAGTAATCCTGAGAAGGAGGAATAAAACAGGGGGAATTACACTCCCTGACTTCAAGCTCTACTGCAAAGCCACAGTAATCAAGACAATTTGGTATTGGCACAAAAACAGACCCACAGACCAGTGGAACAGAATAGAAAATCCAAACATTAACCCAAACATATACACTCAATTAATATTTGATAAAAGTGCCTTGGATATACAATGGGAGATGACAGCCTCTTCAGCAGCTGGTGTTGGAAAACCTGGACAGCTACATGTAAGAGAATGAAACTGGACTACTGTCTAGCCCCATACACAAAGGTAAACTCAAGGTGGATCAAAGACCTGAATGTAAGTCATGAAACCATAAAACTCTTAGAAAAACATAGGCAAAAATCTCTTGGACATAAACATGAGTGACTTCTTCATGAACATATCTCCCCGAGCAAGGGAAACAAAAGCAAAAATGAACAAGTGGGACTATATCAAGCTGAAAAGCTTCTGTACAGCAAAGGACACCATCAGTAGAACAAAAGACATCCTACAGTATGGGAGAATATATTCATAAAAAACGTATCTGATAAAGGGTTGACATCCAAAATATATAAAGAACTCATTCACCTTAACAAACAGAAAGCAAATAATCCAATTAAGAAATGGGCAGAGGACATGAATAGACACTTCTCTAAAGAAGAAATTTAGATGGCCAACAGGCACATGAAAACATGCTCCACATCGCTAATCATCAGAGAAATGCAGATTAAAACCACAATGAGATATCACCTCACACCAGTGAGGATGGCCAACATCCAAAACACAAACAACAACAAATGTTGATGAGGATGTGGAGAAAAGGGAACCCTCCTACACTGCTGGTGGGAATGCAAATTAGTTCAACCATTGTGGAAAGCAGTATGGAGGTTCCTCAAAAAACTCAAAATAGAAATACCTTTTGACCCAGGAATTCCACTCCTAGGAATTTACCCTAAGAATGCAGCAGCCCAGTTTGAAAAAGACATATGCACCCCTATGTTTATCGCAGCACTATTTACAGGAGCCAAGAAATGGAAGCAACCTAAGTGCCCATCAGTAGATGAATGGATAAAGAAGATGTGGTACATATACACAATGGAATATTATTCAGCCATAAGAAGAAAACAAATCCTACCATTTGCAACAACATGGATGGAGCTAGAGGGTATTATGCTCAGTGAAATAAGCCAAGTCAAAAAAGACAAGTATCAAATGATTTCACTCATATGTGGAGTATAGGAACAAAGAAAAAAACTGAAGGAACAAAACAGCAGCAGACTCACAGAACCCAAGAACGGACTAATAGTTACCAAAGGGAAAGGGACTGGGGAAAATGGGCGGGAAGGGAGGGATAAGAGGGAAAAAGGGGCATTACGATTAGCAAATGTAATGTTGGGGGGGCACGGGAGGGCAGTACAACTCAGAGAAGACAAGTAGTGATTCTATAGCATCTCACTACGCTGATGGACAGTGACTGTAATGGGGTTGTTGGGGGGGACCTGATGAAGGGGTAGTTTAATAATCGTAATATTGCACATGTAATTGTAAATTAATGATAATAAAATAAATTATATTAAAAAAAATCCATCTATATCATCCACCACATCAACAGAAAGAAGGAAAAAAACCACATGATCATCTCCATACATGATGAAAAAGCATTCAACAAACTTCAACATCCATTCATGATAAAAACTCTCAACAAAAAGGGTTAAGAGGGCAAATACCTCAACATAATAAAGCCCATATAGGACAAACCCACAGCCAACATTATACCTAACAGCAGGAAGCTGAAAGCTTTTTCTTTAAGACCAGGAACAAGACAATGATGCCCACTCTCCCCACTTTTATTCAACATAGTTCTGGAGGTCCTAGCCATGGCAATCAGACAACACAAAGAAATAAAAGGCACCCAGATTGGCAAGGAAGAAGTTATACTGTCACTGTTGTCAGGTGACATGATGTAGTACATAAAAAAACCCTAAAGAATCCACTCCAAAACTACTAGATCAAATATCTGAATTCAGCAAAGTTGCAGTATACAAAATGAATACACAGAAATCTGTTGTATTCTTATACAGTAATGATGAACTAGAAATACACAAAAGTAAACTTGAAATGGATCAAAGGCCTGAATGTAAGTCATGAAACCATAAAACTCTTAGAAGAAAACAGGCAAAAATCTCTTGAATATAAACATGCGCAACATTTTCCTGAATGCATCTCTTTGGGCAAGGGAAATGAAATAAAAAATGAACAAATGGGACTATATCATGCTAAAAAGCTTCTGTACAGCAAAGGACATCATCAGCAGAACAAAAAGGCATCCTGCAGTATGGGAGAATATATTTGTAAATGACATATCTGACAAGGGGTTAACATCCAAAATATATAAAGAACTCACACACCTCAACATCCAAAAAACAAATAACCCTACTAAAGAATGGACAGAGGATATGAACAGACACTTCTCCAAAGATGAAATTCAGATGGCCAACAGGCACATGTAAAGATGCTCCATATTGCTAATTATCAGAGAAATGTAAATTAAAGCCACAATGAGATATCACCTTACACCAGTGAGGATGACCAACATAGAAAAGACTAGGAACAACAAATGGTCGCGAGGATGTGGAGAAAGGGGAACCCTCCTTACACTGCTGGTGGGAATGTAAACTAGTTCAACCATGTGGGAAGCAGTATGGAGGTTCCTCAAAAAACTAAAA
This sequence comes from Smutsia gigantea, assembly GCA_032199065.1. NCBI lineage: Eukaryota > Metazoa > Chordata > Mammalia > Pholidota > Manidae > Smutsia > Smutsia gigantea. Next base: position 96,317 of record JAVSCE010002601.1, read on the forward strand.
ATAGAAATACTATTTGACCCAGGAATTCCACTCCTAGGAATTTACACTGAGAATTCAGGAACCCAGTTTGAAAAAGACAGATGCACCCCTATGTTTATCGCAGCACTATTTACAATAGCCAAGAAATGGAAGCAACCTAAGTGTCCTTCAGTAGATGAATGGATAAAGATGTGGTACATATACACAATAGAATATTATTCAGCCATAAGAAGAAAACAAATCCTACCATTTGCAACAACATGAATGGAGCTAGAGTGTATTATGCTCAGTGAAATAAGACAGGCAGAGAAAGACAAGTACCAAATGATTTCACTCATCTGTGTAGTAGAAGAACAAGGCAAAAACTGAAGGAACAAAACAGCAGCAGACTCACAGAACCCAAGAATGGACTAACAGTTGCCAAAGGGAAAGGGACTGGGGAGGATGGGTGGGAAGGGAGGGAGAAGGGGAATAAGGGGCATTACGATTAGCAGACATAACATAGGGGGGTGCACAGGAAAGGCAGTATAGCACAAAGAAGACAAGTAGTGACTCTATAGCATCTTACTACGCTGATGGACAGTGACTGTAATGAGGTATGTGGTGTGGACTTGAGAATGGGGGGAATCTAATAACCACAGTGTTGCTCATGTGATTGTATATTAATGATACCAAAATAAAAAAAACAGGTTCCACAAATAAGTGAAATCATATGGTATTAGTCTTTTTCCACCTGGTTTATTTCACTTACCATAATACCCTCTAGGTCCAGCCATGTTATTGTAAACAAATTTTTTTTTTCTTTTTTTTTTTTATGGCTGACAAGGGGAAGGGAGTACAACATGGAGAATAGAGCCAATGATTTGTAACACCTCCCTATGTTGATAGATTGTAAGCACACTAGTGGGGGTGAGGATTTAACAATATGGGTAACTGTTGAATCACTGTGCTGTTTATTTGAAACCAATATAAGATTATATATCAATGATACTTCAATTTAAAAAAACAGGTTTCAGATAGGATAATACTTGTATAAAAATGTGAGAGCAACCATGTGTTAGTCAGCCATTAATATGAGGTTCTCCAAAGTTAATTAATTGCATGGGGACCAGTAATTGTACAGCAAAGGTAAAATAACAATACATGTTAGGAAAATTGCACATGTAGCCCCCCCAAAAAACTGGGAATGAAGACAAAAGAATGTATGACTATCAATGTCTGAAGAGGGAACTCCTTGGTGGCGTTTCTTTCCTTCTTTTCCCATATTGTATTATCCAATTATCTGTAGGAAGCAGGCATTATTTTTTACTAGCAGAGAGTGGACCTAAGCAGTCTGCTCACTGAGTCAGTGTGTGTTCAGATCAAGATTATGTTTGTCAGCCTTCCGTGCACTAGAGGTGGGTGTCCAATTAATCAAGTCAATGTTAAGTCCAATTTCTGGGTCATGTGGAAATAAGGCAAGCCACTTGCCCTGGATTTCGTTTCTTCCCACTTTCCATAAGCAGAATGGAGACACAGTGTTAATGAGTCTGCTTCAACCAGGAAGATGAGAACAAACTCACTGAGGAGTAGGTGACGTGGTGGAAAGAACCTGAGTCCTTGGATGATCCTGTGGTCTGGCACAGCCCCCTGACATAAGTTGTTAATGCAGAAGAGACAAGTCTGCTCAGAGCTACTGCAGTTTGGGGTCTCTGTTATAATAGTTTAACATGAAGTCTAAGGAATACGTGCTATAAACATTTCAATATGCTCAATATATTTTTCTGTGCAAACCTATTTTTGTCTATGTTTCTTGAATTTCAATTTAACACAATCTCATCACTTTTATGAGTCCATAGTAAGTACTTTAATTAAAGCATAGAATATGCAGTCATTTCTATATTACATCCTTAAACATAGCTCAGATGAATGGAGATCCTAATAACCACTGATGGTAATTAAGACCTCAGAGTAATGACTTCGTAGTTCAGTTTATTAGCTATCAAACAAACATGATCCAAGCGCATGGGGCACCATGAAAATCCCAGTCTAGAGGGCAGAGCCTGAGAGATGGTGATGATCTTCAGTATCAAAAACACACAAAGCCAGGGTTCTACCCTCGTGAAAATAAGCTCTATTTACTTAAAAAATGGACAATGTATTTCCTGTGGGTGTTTAAGCTCACTGGAACACAACAATGGTGAGGTGATACAGATTTAAGGACTTATATGGAGCTCCTGGATCAGTGTTTGAAGGGTGAGGAACAGGCTTGCTGGTTATTCTTGGTGGACTCATGTTAATACCTTCTAGTGAGAACAGTGGAGTGGGGTACATCAGTTCCTTGCCCCATATTTCCACCAGGTCCTCTAGGTAAGGAATAAGAAGAGGAAAGGGAAACAGAATCAAAGTTAAGAGGAAACTGCAATTTGGAGACTTCTCAGCTGAAGGCAGCTGTTTCACAGTCACATAATCCATCAAAGCCACCCCACTCTTCATTAATGGTGAGTCATTTAGATCTTTGTAAGGCATGAATATGGCCAGATTTATGGAAATTAAGATTCATCATTAATGTGAAACCATATGGACAGGGGGATGCAAAAGAGAAAAATTACAGTGATATGTGGTCTTTCTGAGAACAGTCTGCAATGATTATGTGCTATATGAAAATTAGAAGGAACTGTCAATATAACACCAGTTTACCCAATTTTGGAGCTTACACATTGCAAGTGAACCTAACAAACATGGCATAATGAACACAGGAATGTACTAAAATTAGCACAGCAAAAAGATCATTTAAGCAAGAATGTATATACATTATGATAAATAAGAGTATGTGCCAATTTAATTCATTTCTATGTCAGATGTTATTTTCTGAAGAGAAAAACAGAACAGAGACCAAATATATATTTTTTTAAGACAAGGGCAGGGCTTCTGGCTATGGTCAGGTGAAGAAACTGGTAAATCTTTTCCCCAAAAAACAACTATAACATGACAAAATGAACAAAAACAAGCATTTCCGAATTCTGGAAATTGACCAAAGGTATACGACAATCTGAGAAACACTTATAGTTGACAGTCTGCTAAACTTAGGGTAGGAAGGTTGGCAATCTGTGGCACCCTAGATCCACCAACAGGCAGCTGGCAGGGCAGGCCGTGAGAGCTGGCAGCTTTTCTGCCACTGTTGGGGGAGTGCACTCAATTAGGGCCACTGGACAAGGCTCATACCCAGCCACATTGTCAGTGTATGCAACTTCCTAGAGCCAAGCAAACAGGAAAGGACAAGAGCTCCCACATCTGGCCTGAGGTGGGCTCTACTACTAGATAGATATGGTTAGCTGTAGCATGCATAGAGCTCCCTGAGGCTGTGTGCACATGCAGCAGAAGCCAGAGAAGACCCATACCAGCCACACATTTCAAGTCAACCCAAAGGCTACCCACATGCACATCACAGAAACCAGAAGAACCCAGGAAGAAGTAAAAGTGGGCCAACCAGAAGGTGTCATGAACCTGGAATATTCTCTCCTATCTACACACAGATACACTGGCAGAGGACAGAATCTTTGTTGGCTTGAGATGGTTGAGGACAGCCTGCACCTATGTAAACTCAGGGTGACTCCAAAGAATCCAGGCTCTAAAAGTGAAAAAAGTATATATATGAGCAGAGGCATCAGTAGCTACTCACTGCAGGGGAAAGGGCAAAGAAACATTAACAGACACATAAAAGAAACAAGCAACCCTCCACCCCAAAAAATGATTTGGCAATGACAACAATCAGAACCAGAAACCAGAGATGCTACAATTTATTATGTAAAATGTCTAGTTTTCAACAAAAAAATTACAGCATTTATTACAGCAAAAAAATTGTTTTCCATGCTCAAGGGAAAAAGCTGTCAGTATCAATAGAAATTATTTCTAAGTGTCTCTAGATGCTAGATTTAGCAGAAAAAAAGAAGCTACTATGAATATATTTAAAGCACTAAAGGAAACTATGTTTAAAGAATTAAAGAAAATTATGACAATAATAATCAGCAAACAGAGATTCTGAAGGCAATGAAAATAATAAAAATGGAATCAAATGGAAAACTTTTAGCTGAATAGTATAATAAATGAAATGAACACTTCAGTACAGAGGCCAACAGCAAATTTGAGACAGTGGAAGAAAGACTCCATGAACTTGAAGATAGATCAATAAATATTAACCAAATCTGAGAACAGAGAAAAACAACACTGAAAAGAAGTGGACAGAAACTCACAGATTTGTGGGGCACCGTCAAGAGTTCCAGAATGCATACACTGAAAGTATCAGTGTATGGAAAAAGGAAAGGGAAATAGAGCCAGAAAAAATATTTGAATAAACAATTGCCGCAGTCTCCCCACACTTATTGAAAAACACTAATCTATAAATGCAAGAAGTACAGTGAGCCCCAGGTAGAATGAATGCAGAGATCAGAGGGAAATCTTAAATTAGCAAGACAAAAATGACTCCAGATATACAGAAATGCATCAGACCTATCAATGGTTGGCTTCCTCTAAGAAACAGTGTCGCTGAGAAGACAGAGATGACAGGCTCATCAGGAAAATGTAAATTAGAAACACTTCCCTAGAATGGTTATAATTGAAAAGACAGTATTAACAAGACCATGGAGAAACTAGAAACTTCACCATTGGCCCTGGGAACATAAAATGATAAAGTCACTTTGGAAAACAGCTCCACACTTTCTTCAAGTGTGAAGTACAAACTTACCATACCACTCAGCAGTTTGGTCCCTAAGAATCTAACCAAGAGAAATAAAAATATCTGTCCATACAAAGACATTGTGTGACTATTTATAGTACATCATACAAAACAGCCAAACACAGAAGGCAATCCAAGGGGCCCTCAGCTGGTGAATAAACGAAATGTGGTCTAGCTACACAGTGGAATGCTGTTACACAATGAAAACATGCACACTGCTGATACATGCTACAGCATGGATAAACCTCAAAGCCATCAGAAGTGAAGAGGTCAGATACAAAAGACTGCATGTTATATGCTTCCATTTATATGAAATACCCATAAAAAGCAAATTTATAGAGATAGAACGTCTGGGGTTTGCATGGGGATTAACTGAAAACAGGCATGAGAAAATTTTGAGGGTCATGGAAATGTGCCAACCTGGATTATGGGGACAGGTGCACAGGTCCACAATTTTACTAAAAATTCATAGAATGGTATACTTACAGTGGGTAAATTACATAGTACATAAATTATACCTAAAAAAAACTTATTTTTAAAAATGGCAGTGCTTTGTCTGGCATTGAAAATTCAGGAAAGTTGGGCAATATACAAACCATCAATGAGTGAGTATTGAAGTTAAAAAAAGAGAGAGAGAGAAGAGGAGGAAGACCATGAAGACAGGTCTATCTACCCTGTAGTCTTCATCTTCACCACAGTCTGTACGGCATCATTACTGACTTGGCTTTGATTTCAGGGTGGCCACCAACACTTATTACAGCAACTAGTTCTAAGATTTAAGTGTGATAGGATTGTGCCTGTGTATTCACAGCACCCAATATTGTACATGAACTGATAATGCTGGCTGGACTCATCGGCAAAGTCTCCTGAGAGCCTCTCAGAAATCTCATATTTCAAATGATAGACTAGCTTTATATTTAACTTCCAGCAAGAAGGAGTGGGTGACCCCATCTCACACAGATCTGTTGATTCACTAACCACTGGGAGACACTCTTCAGGGTAGGGTCCCTCATGCTCCTACATATCCCACTAGGAACTCCCAAGTTTCAGTGAACTGGCTGCTCTGCACCTGAGCCCATTTCTCACATTGTATTTTCAACCTTGAAGGATGAGGAGGCATCCTCCCCAAACACAGAGCTGACTTGCTCATCAGTTGCTATGAAGAGGTAAGTCCCCAGGTTTGGTGTCCTCTTGGGGTGTTTAGGCATCATCTCTCCCACCTGTATTACCCCTGGGTAGGTGGGGCTCAGGGAACCAGTAGGACCTTACTGGCATCTGACTACTGTTTTTGCTGTAAATAACTAAGCCTTCTATCTCTGACCCAGACACCTCATGCCTTCTGGAAGCATCCATGAAATGCATGCCAAACTGGTTGGCTTGCAAGTGAGGAAGAATCTCAGATTCTTCAAAATTCCTGACACTTAACTTCCAGAATATTTTACTTAAACACAGGAAGAAAACAAGTCTAATCTTCAAAGTCTGAACTGCATTATATCTCAGGGTTTTTATTAGCCAAATCACATTGCTCACTCTCCATGAACAAGTTTTATGGAATCTAAGATCATATTGCTGTGTGGCTAAGAAAGATGTAGAATAAAGTTTAAAGCAAGCCAACTCTTCTGAAATCTCATTATGAGATCAATCCTGTGAGGAGGAAAATATGAGACCAAATTCAGAAGCCTGTGAACTTTTCATTTCAGCTAATTCTCCTGCTTGGATAAAAAACCTTAGATGGAAAGAATCTGAAATATGGCTTCAGCAAGAGCTGAGGGGGAGCCCAGCTCTCCAGGAGTGATGGGTGAAGCAGGGGTGTACTCTGCCTCTGCCATCAGCTGCCAGAGTGGCCTTGGTCATGTTAACTATCCTCTCTTCTTCAGTGTCCTAATCTACACAATGGAGACTCATGATGACATCACCATCATGGTGTTGCCTTGGAAATGAGAGACCGCGGGAATAGCGCCATGCTGGGTGCTTCCCAGCTCCTGCCTGCCCCAGCCTTTCCAGATGTGCTCACCTGTGGGAGGTCAGCACCACAGCACAGCCTTCCTGAACCTCCTTCATTATTGCTTTCCACAGGTACCGCTTAGAGCAGGGATCCATCCCAGAGCTGGGCTCGTCCTGAAGGAGAGGAAACATACCGTGAAGGGTGCTGGGAGAATGCACATCAGAATACACACCCCACCAGGAGGCCAGGCCCCACAAGAGGACTTCTCCAGCGCTGGCTCAGGGCCAGCTCTCCACAGCCATTGTGCTCTGTGCTCAGCAAAGCCAGTCTGTGTCTTCATGACAGCTGAGTTCCCCTTGGTGACCGGTTAGGCAGGCCAACCTTGATGTACCCCCAACCTCTATAATTTCAGAATCATGCACCCTAGAAACTCATACAACAGCAGAAAAAAGGCTTCATTTATTCCACAAAACCAAGTAAAGTGAAATTTCTGAGAACCTGAAGCTTTCTTCTCAATAAAACTAAGCATTTATTTGAAACACTTTTGAGAGAAATGTTTCTAGACTGCATGATGCATTTCTGTGCTTTCTGTAATCAGAGAGTACTAAACACATTTTTCTTAAGAACTCAGGATCATCTTCCCCAAAAGAAAAGGTGGAGGGGATGTGAACCAAAAAGGTTACAGACCAGGGAAACAAACACCTGGTCTTTTCTGCAAGTCAAGTGCTGTATGTGTCTAGTTATAAAAATAAGCTGGGAGGAGGTATGCTCATGTGTTGTTTGGTAGGAGCATTGGGTGTACGTTTCTAGGTTTTCCTGATCCCTGTGATGGTATCAGCTGTGAAAGCCCCCTCCCCCATCTTCTCTGGGGGAGAACACTCGGGGACCTTCAATGTTGTCTCTTGGCAGATGCTCAGAACATGTCCCATCACCACGGTCACAGCCGCTTGCTGTGGGCCACGTACTCAGTGTGGATTCCTTCATGGGTGGCTTTCAATAATACCAGTTGACAGACAATCAGGACCATTTTCAGACAAGGAGAAAACACAGACAGACACACAGGTGGCATGTGGGGAGTTACAGAAGCAGGATCTACCCTGGCAGGTGACTCAAGTTCTACGTGACTGCCAGGCCAGAGTTCTGGGCAACCAGAGCAAGGCTTGTGGAGGGTGCGGGCTGCGATGAGCCGGTCCAGGCTCCAGGGCAGGGGACCCCATCCCTGTGCAGTAGCGACAAGCAAGGCCAAGCAGGGGAAATTGGGCAGAAGGTAACCCACACCCCTGTCTTGTGAACTCTCCAGCACAAGGCTGCCTCCTCTTGTAAGGAAAGTATGGTTTGCAAACAGCAGAACTGCGTGTTTCAGTGTTTATTGTCAGATTTCAGGATATGGAATTATTCAACAGTCTTTGATGTGGGCCTTGAAAAAAAGCAAACCTAGAGCAAATAAAACGGAAATTCAACTCAGATTCCAGCAGACGACCCATAAATGATGGCCATTCTTACAACGCAGGGCTTCTGAATCCTCCCTATCACCCCACACTACCACCACCACTGAAATGCTGGTTCCACTCAATGAACAAGAACAGAAAGAACAGAGAAGTTATTTTGCTCCCCTCACTTTCTGATGCCCCTCAGACTCTGTACAAGGGTAAAGCCCTGGGATGCACCCTAGTGACGAACATCCAGTGTGTGGCACTCATATAATGACTTTTATTATTGTTTGAATGCTATTAATTTCAGCTATTTTTGAAATGCAAGACAGCGGGCTCTACTTCTTGACACTCACCACCTCCAACTCAAGCTCTCATCCAGCCCTAGGGAATTCAGGGCCATTCCCACATGGATCACAGGTGGCCTTGTCTCAAGGCCATGGCACCTGCTCTGCTCTCTTGCTGAATGCCCACCCCTCCAGCACATGTCCTCCCTGCACCCCAAGAGCCACTGTCAGGATTCAGCAGGGATGTGTATCTCTGCAGCCATGACAAGCCTATCTGCAGGGAGAAAAAGGCTGGAGAGCAATATGTCAGATGACAGATACTGGTCTTTGGTTTACAGGTGAATTTGGTGTTCTTTCAAAATATGTTTTTAATGTTAAAATTTTATTGAATCTTCAACTTCTTAAATAACAGTGACTGTACTTCCAATGGCACTTTAGATTCTGCTTAGGCAGTCTGGCAGGTTAAAGGCATCTTTTGCAAGAACATGGGGTATGACTGGGATCTTTACTACTCACCAGGAGGAGAAGGTCCGGTTTCCCCAGCAGGGCCAGGGCTGTGGAAAGCTTCCTTTTGGTTCCCCCGCTGTAGGTGGCCACTGGTTTGTCCACGTGGGCTTCCAGGTGTAAGCGCCTTACAAGGTCTCCTGCAACCTGGAAGAGAGAAGCTCTCCATGAATGCATCCCTTCTGTTCACCTGACTCCCAGCCCTGAGTACTGGGCCTCCCCAGGACCCCTGCCCAGCCCCCCACATGCAGTCGGAACAGCCCAACCACATCCCCCTCAGGACACTGGTGAACTGAGAATGAACAGGTGGGCTCTGCTCAGCCAGGCTGGGTTTTCTGTGCCTGTGGGTCATCATGACCCCCACATACTCAGGGCTGCAGCTCAGGGGAGCTATATAGGCCAAAAAAGCGAGTCAGGTCTGGGCCAGACCCCTCCAAGACACACTGAGTTGAGCAGACAAAGGAGACAAAAGGAAGACTGAGGAGGAATTGGATAGGAGTAAACAGAGAGGGAAGGAAGAGTTTTCAGTATTCACACAGGAAGGCCCCCTTTTATAGAGGAACTGTGGGCAGAGACTGCCCACTCAGGGTTTGGTTTATATAAACCAGAGGTAGGGAAAGAAGAGGCAGGTGTTTCTTATTTGTTAACTACTGGGAACCATTTTATCAAGTCAAGTCATCCCCCATATGTGGGGCAGCTCAGGGCTCCCACAGTATGCTGGCGCCCACTGTCGCACACACCCTGGGAGGCCCAGCTCATTTCTGAGTTTCTCCCTAGCAGACATCATCGTCCCCTCTTCAGTGCTGGACATGTGTCCACACAACCCTTCTGCTCAGCAGCCCAGATGCAATTTACCCCAGGTTGTCTTTTAGCCAGGCTATATTTTGATTGTTTCCAGTTGGATGGGCTGTGCTAGGCGGGTCCCTCTGGGGGGCCAACAACTTTGTTTCCAATTCTGCATAATTGAAACCTTTGCCAGTAGTTTTATTTAACTCTTGTGGTCACAGAGGTTTGACTTAGACTGTTTTGGGATGTCCTCATATAATCAAACTGGTCAAGAGCATCTCATAATGCAAATTTAGGAGAAGTGGAAAAAACTCTACAAGACTATGAAGACAGCCTAATAAGTGCATGCCCTCATCACTAAATAACACAGCCTTAAACTAATGTATATACTCTTTGGATAGATGAGTAAAAGTTGGGATAATACTAATAATGATAATAATCATAATACTTATGCCTCCCAATAAAAACGCTCAACACAAACTGGTCTATTGCTTTATTGTGAAGCCCTCAAATAATATAGATAGAAGTAAGACTCTCAAAGACTGGCCTAGTTACCAAATAGTTTAAGTCAAGGGAACCTAGATTTCAAGGCTCCAAAGATTCATGAAGATGGTGTGCAGTCTCCTGGTATCAGCCAGAAAATGTCATCTGGGGGCCAGTACTTTTATTCTTACTGCAAACCATATAAAGTAGTGCCATTTCCCCACATTGCTTTAGGTAATCCAACTATTTTAATTAGCCTAAATTGAATAAAAATGTATTGAAATAAATAAAAAATTGTTCCAATTAAACAACTGATTCAACTTTTACAGACACAAGTACTCATGGCAGTGCTATGTGATGGATGAAGAGACACAGGGCGGGTGCTGCAAGATTAGCGAGATCAGATTGGGGCCATCGTTTTCCTCAGCAAGGGTCCATCAGATGAATAAGACCAGTGAACAGGTGGACACTGACTCAAGAGAAGCAGCAGGAAGGGGCCAGGGAGGCTTCCTGGAAGAGAAGGCACTGTCTGCATGAAAGGGGAACCTAAGAGAACGGCAGACTCGGTTAGGAGGATTTCACTTGCTGGAAGGGCGAGTGCTAATAGCCGTGGGGCCAGCAGAAATGACACATTGGGAAAACGACATTTGGCTTATCTTTAAGATCCACAAAAATTAAAAAAACATGTGCATATAAAAAAGAAGTGATTATTTCACTCCCATCCACCTTATTCAAAGACCAGCAATCTGTAAAATAAAGTTGGTAAACAGAAAAATGAAATCAAAATAATAATAAAAGCACCTAGTGCTCTAGAACAGCACTTCAGAATGACAAGACTACTTTTGAATCAACTTGCCAAACTATTACTGCATTTTTTTAATGAAACCAGGAAACGTATGTTATGTTGTCCCGATTTCACAATTTCACAGCAGGTTAAATGTTGCCACCTGCATGCACATCCTGGATGGGATAACCACAGCAAAGGGTACAGAATATATGGAGAAAATGTACTGGTTTGATCAAATGCTTTCCAAATGTCATGTTTTCAGAAAATAACTGAAAATGGTGTAATACAAAGTATTTTGTAGCAGTTTTCCTGCTCTCACTCAGGACTCCTGTCAAAATAATTACACACATGTTGCCTTGGCAGTTATGGTTGGCAAAACACTGTCTCATCCCCCAAATGTCATAAGTTAAAAAAGCATTCTCTGTTACTATTTTTCTCCCATAAAGTTCTAGAAATCATACCACACTCAAGGCAAGAGTTTGGAACTCATTCACCTTTATATCCCCAGTTGTATAATCATGTTTGACACATATGTAAATATCATTTGAGCCAAAATAATCACCCAGAGACTCACATTACATCTGTTTGATTCCAAAGCCAGATTTATCCACTTGCACACATGATGGCCACATCAAAATGTTCCATGAGATTAAAGATCAAAATGAGGAGTTGGGGGAAAGGAGCCAGGGCTTTAAGACAGACACCTTCCTCCCGAGCCTCCCTCTATTTCCCTGTCCCCATCTCTCCTGCCTTACGACTTTCAGCTTTTTCTAACAAAACCGACTGTGAATGGCAGAAAACTTCAGGATAACAGTCATGTCTATGGAAAATACAAGATGCAGGAGGGGTTTTCCTGATGAGTATCTGCGGGTGTTAACAAAATAAAATGGCTAAGGACTCTACCTCTTCTACCCTGGGCAAAACTAAATACAGACAGCCTGTTCCTCACCTATTGGCAGTGTGGGGTGGCAATGTTGCTACGACATGTAATTGGAGACAAAATGGAGTTACCATTGACAAGGACAGTAGAGTAAAATAGAGCAGGGGGTGGGGGACCATTACAGAAATGGCTTCTATGCTCGTAAACTGACCATTCTTGGAAGACCATTAAACTTTGTATTCTGTCAAATTCTAAACATCCTGGACCAGCACCTGCTGCCTGTGGCAAAGTGGACTTTTGCCTCATGAATAACCTTAGCCACCAATTAGGTGCAGCTAAATGTAGGTTACAATAGCTTTACCCAATCATGATTCCTTCAAAACAACTCACATAAACCCCTTAATTTTCCTTTAAAAACCCTAAGTCCTTTCGCCTCCTTGGGGCATATATCCTCTGGGATTGCAGTCCCCAAATCCCAAATAAACACAACTGATTGTCTCACACTTTGCCTGTTTTGGGTCAACAAACCCTAATCCTTACATTACCTGATGCATTTCTTTAGCACCCTGTCTCCTGAATCATTTTGTTATAACTTAATGTAAATTCATTTTTAGCCAGGTTAATTTAATTCAGGCTCAAACATGGTCATTGAGCAAAATTATGTAGTGTGGACAATGGGGAAAACTTGAATATCATTACATGAACCTACCAAGCCAGCATCTTTTCTCACCCAACTGAACTTTCGGAGGGGTGAGGGAGAAAGCAACATAGCTATACATACAAAGGCCCTCCTGAGCAGAAACCCTGGGGGCAGAGAAGCAGAGGGGCCAGGCATGGCCCAGAGGCGGGAGAAGGAAGGAAGACTCCTCCCCACTTGTAAGCACAAGAGTTATAAAGGAGACAACCGTGGTTGCCCATGTTACCATGAAGACAGCAGCCTGGTGAAGGGAGCCCGCGTGAGCAACAGATATGCCAGAAAGGATGTTGGCCATAGCTGAAGTCCTTGGAGGGGAGGGCAGGTGCACAGCTGGGGGCCCAGCTCACCCGCCACGTTCCCTCCCACTGAGTTCCCACTTCCTTAGCCACCAAAGGGGTGGAGAAAATAAGACTGAGCCATCCAGGGCACCAGAAATTCTCTTACACACCTAGCAACCTGAATATACTAAGCCATCAGGGTACCATCTTACTCAACAACAGGTGCTCTGAGCAGCCTTTTCCCACCAAAGTCTAGCCACAGGGCCTGAGTTTCCCACCCTACCTGTGTCTCCGAGCCCCCATTTGTAAAGTAGAGAGTAAGCATCTTATCTACCTCATAGGGTTGCTATAAAATACTTAAAACAGTGCCTGGAAATATTGGCTAAGACTCTTCTTTTCTATCATTTTATAATAATTCCTCAGGTCACCATCAGAATGGAGATCCCTGTTCTAAATTTCAAATATTTCTAGAATTCAAAGGAAAGGGAAACTTGCCCTACAGGGAACCAACTCTTCTAAGAACACCTGTGCTGACATCTCAGCCATCTCCAAGCAACTAGCGATCCTGTCTGCAACATGAGTGGCAGTTTCATGAAAGAAATGAAGCCAGTTCCTAATTGGGGACTATTAAAGTAGCTTTTCTCAGGGGAGGAGCTCAGAAAAAGGAACAGAGAGACAGCCAAGTATCAGAAGATGAGTGTCCTAGATTGGGTACCAAGTTTTACTCTGTTAACAAGAACTTTTTCCAAGGATGAATTTACCACCCAGGGACAAGAAAGGGCCAGCTTAAGGCATTTGCCAAGCACCCAGCTCTTTAATCAAAAACTGACCAGGGGACACTGGCAGAGACAAACACCTTTTAAAGACTAGGCCAAACCTTAGTCCTGGATTTCCAAAGCTGCCTAGCTGCGAGGAGCAGGGCTCCTGTGGTGGATGGCTAGCTTTGCTTTATTAAAATGGGAGGCCGGTGAACGGACCAGGACTCCCCCACCTCCAGGATGAGCAGAGATTCTGTTTTGGTTTCACTTGGTTACAGAGCAGAGGTAAGAAATGAGAGCTGAGGAAGCTTGACAGGACAGCGGCCCAGGAAAGGCAATGGCTGGGTTTTTGTCTCCTGTGAATACTAAGACACTACATCTCCTGCAGATGATCATGGAAAATGCATCCCATAAGCCCCTTATTTCTGCTCCTTGGGCAGAATCCTGAGATGTGAGGAGAAGTCCGACTCTCTACAGGAAGATACAGAAAAGGTACAAGTGCTCAGGTACCTGCCCTTGGGTGGCTTCCTGCTTGGAAGGGGTGCTGGGCTGGGGCTGCTGTCAGCTCTGCAGCAGGGAGGGCGGGAGGCCTGTCCCTTCTCCCAGTGGCACCTTCAGGGGCTAGGAGAGCGGTGCCGGGCCCAGAGGTGCTGACCAGGCCCGTCTCAGTGGGCTCCTTTCTCTGGAAAACCCCAGGGGCCTTACCTCGGGGACGAGCACCCTAGGAATCCCGCGGAGGCTGCAATAATAGTGGAGGTGCTCCCATCCGGTCAGGAGCTCGTCCAGCGCATCCTGCTGTGGACAGTAGCCAATGCAAATGCCCGCCGCGCCAGCCAATGACAGATCCACATCCTCTCTGTGGAGAGAAGCCAGAGCACAGTCCAGGAAACTCAAATCCCAGACAAACGTCACCCATCTCCTAAATCTGGCTTACCCACAAGTTCATTCCACTTTGTGCAATGCAGTTACTTAATTTAGCATCAGTGGGTTCAGTGAAGGAGCAGCAACCCCTGTCAACTAGAACAGGCTCAGCTCCAAGGCCACGACTGCTTTTTGTATCAAAGAAAAACACATATAATGTGCTTGAGCTCTGCAGTTGGCATACGGCTCGCTCGGTAAATAGCTATCGGAGCTGTCACTGTCCCACCAAAACAATGTATGTGAACACATGAACCCTCAATGACTGAACATCATTCGGTATCAGATTTTTAAAAATAAATTTTCATTATAACAACTGTATATAATGTCTCAGTGAACATATGAAAAAATAGAGAAATAATATGGAAAGTTCATGGCCCCAACCCTCAGTGATTTCCACCATTCACATATGGTGTTCAGCCTTCAATTGCAGCTGCGCTACATGAATGAAGGGTGAGGATGACACAAAGTTATATCTGCTTAGAGAAAAAAAAATCTCATTTTCTAATTTTAACATTAATACATACTCATCAAGGAACAATTTAAACTACTCAGTTGTGACCATATTTAACTATTTGTTTTCCCACTGATGTGTTTCTGTGTGTTTTTATATATAGAATAGTATTTACTGAGATGGTGAGTGAGAACACTTCAGAAAAGAAAAATTTCTAATTGAAAATAATGCAAAGAAAATCTTGCCAAGAAATCATGACTGCTACAGAGGGTTTGGCATCTCTCAAAACAAAACAAAAACAGTGAATTTATTCATTTAATGATTATTGCTATTTTTATTTTTATTAAAGTAATCTATGCAGCTGGTAATAAGCAAACAGTGCAGGGAACCACATGGCTTTGGGTGAATAAGCTCCTTCCGTTCAGGTTCTTTTCCTTTTATAACTCTTATAACCATGACTCCCTCAATTTTTTTCTAAATTTAGCGTAGCAAAATGTTTATTTCAGCCTGATTTTTGCTACTCTATAGAAAATATGGGGGTTTATTTTGTTTAGTCACTCAGGAACTTTCTTTACCAACATATTTTAAGAGATTTTCCAAGATATATATCGGTGTGTGGCTTTTCCAAGAATTTTACGTAGAGTATTAGAATTTCGTGAATCATTTCAATATATAACGGCAGGCTTTGTTTTGAACTACTGCCTCTGGGAAAATTTCACTCAGGAACTTTTTTCCCCTATTCTCCCTTTTATTTTTCATGGTGGTAAAATATACATAATATAAAACTTACCATTTCAGCCATTTTAAGATGTAATAGTTGTATTAAGTACATTCACAAAGTTGTGCGACCATCATCGCTATCTAGTTCCAGAACATTTTCAACACACCAAAAAGAAACCCCATTTCCATGTCCTCCTTTCCCAGTCCCTCCAGACCCTGGTAACCATTAATCTGCTTTCTGTCTCTGGATTTGCCTACTCTGAATATTCACATAAATAGAAAAATGCAACAGGCAGCCTTGTGTGTCTGGCTTCTTTCACTTAACATGTTTTCAGTGTTCATCCACGTTACAGCATAAATCAAGTACTTCATTCTGTTTTCTTTTAGTGGTAGAAATGCACACAGCTGCTATTTTTAAAAAATCACCACTTCCATTTGGCAGATGCTGAAACTAAAGCCCATGTTGCTACAACTGGCCCTGGACTAACCACTGAATGAGTTCCAACACCTCCACCTCACGCTTAGAAAGATATAAGAATTATAGAAAGATAACAGAATTACATAAAAAGAGAAGGGTATAGAAAGACAAAAGAATTACATGAAAGATAGAGAAGGGTATTATATTTTAATTAACAGGCTCTACCTTTTAAAGCAGTTTAGCTTATGGGAAAGTCAAACAGAAAGTATATACAATTCCCACACACTCCCTCGCTTCTCACTCGGAATCTCCTCTTACTAACATCTTGCCTTGGTGCGACACGTTTGTTACAACTGATGAGCCAATATTAAGATACTAATATTAACTGAAGTCCATGCTTTATGCCAGGGTTCTCTTGGTGTGTTTTGTCAAATTCATAATGTCGTGTGTCCACAGTGTCATAGGGAGTACTTTCTTTGTTTTAAAAATCCTCTGTGCTCTGCTTATTTCCTCCCTCCCCCCTCCTGGCAACTGCTGCTCCTCTTGTCTCCATATTTTTCCCTTTCTCTCAGTGTCACATATAGCTGGGATCATGCATTATTGTAGCCTTTTCAGATTGGCTTCTTTCACTTAGTGATATGTATTTATATTTCTTCCACATCCTCTCATGACTTGATAGCTCATTTCTTACTGCTGAATAACATTCCTTTGTTTAGATGTATCACTGTTTATTTATTCATTTACCTACTAAAGGCCAACTCAGTTGCTTTCAATTTTGGCAATTAAAATAATTAGTCCACAGGTTTTTGGTTTGGGTTTTTTTTGTAGACAAAAGTTCTCAAACATTCAGATAAATAATTAGGAGATGGCTGCAATGTATGGTAAAACTAAGGTTAGCTTTGTAAAAAATTGACATGCTGTCTTCCAAAGTGGTTGCACCATTGTGCATTTCCAATAGGAGTTTATATTGCTCCACATTCTTACCAACATTTGGTACTGTCAGTGTTTTGGATTTTTGTCATTCTAAGAAGTATGTAGTGGTCTATAGTTGTTTAAATTTGTAATTCCCTAATGACATCGGATGGTGCACATCTTTTCATGCTATCTGTACATCTACTTTGGTGAGGTGTCCATTCAGTCTTTTGACCACACTCTAACTGGGTTATTTGTTTTCTTTCTTTGTATCTTCTGGATACAAGTACTTTGTCAGATTTGTGTTTTGCATATATTTTCTCCTAATCTGTGGCTTATCTTTTCATTCTCTTAAAACTGTCTTTCACAGAGCAGATTTGTTTTATTTTAATGAAGTCTAGTTTATTCTTTAGCTCATGTGTTAATTAGCAGTGTGTTATTTAACCTCCAAATATTCTGGGATTTTCCAGCTTTCTGTTATTCCTAGTAGTTTAATCTGTTGCCATCTGAGATCATAATTTATAGGATCTGTATCCTTTTACATTCTTAAGGTGTCATGGTCCAAAATGTGGTCCATCTTGGTGACTGTTCGTGTGAGTTTGAGAAGAAGGTGTATTCTGCTCTTGTGGGAGAAATTATTCTATAGATGTCAGTCCAATCCAGCTGATGAATGGTGTTAATTGGTTCAACCATATCCTGGCTCATTTTCTGCCTGGGATATGCCAGTTACTGAGAGAGGAATGTACAAGTGCAGTTCCATCATGTTTTCATCACATACTTTGGCCCACTATTGTTAGCTTATCCACAGTAAGGGTGGTTGGGCATTGGTAAAACTCATTAGTTATGGTCTAGTGAAATATTTTTTCATTGAGGAAAACAAGTCTTTGGGCATATTTCAAAATAATTCTTCTCCTATCTCTTGAAAATACAAGGAGATTTTTCTCCAACAGAGTGGAAACCTTATAAGGTTCCTGGAGGCAATACTCACAAAAGTGTAGGGGGGGACCCTGAGATGAGGCCCCTTTTGTAATTTTAAGTCTCAAGCTGGTCCACACTGAACTAGCAATTGGGCAGTTCCTACTGACACTTGCTTCTGGAGGGGCTCCTGCTCCTGGTCGGCGGTGAAGCTCTGTATCCATCTGCTGCTTCTCTAGCTGTGGGGGCAGGACTTTGCCCTATGACCTCATGATCAGATGGATCTAAGAAGAGTTGTTTAGTTTATTCCATTATTTACTTATTGTAAGGATGTGAGTGATGATTTCCAAGCCTTTACATGTTGGACTACAACTGGGAATCAACAGTGTTTTCCACTAGAGCTTTGTTTCTTTTTTTTTTTTTTTTTTTTTCCCTCGGCAACACAAAGGAAAAGCTATACATTTAAATTCTTACTCATCAATTCAATAACTTTTCATCTACATCCTGAAAGAATTCTCATCTACAGCCCTGACATGGCTGATTTAACATTCTGTTCTTTTATTTCTGCTCCTGCAAATTAAGAAATACACTAGAAAACTGGATTTATGACCTATTGTGTATTTTGTTTCCTTTACTGCAGTCAGATCACATCCGTATTATTTTGTCTTTAAAATCAGTGAGGGCATTTGTCACAAAGCTTTCTCCCTTATGTTGTAAAATTTTACCTTTCCAGATTCTAAGTATACCAAATCATATTAGTATTTACTTAATCATTACTAAAATCAAATAATTTTAGTTAAATAAATTTTACTTAAATTTAATAAGTCAGAAAAATCAATGTATTATTTTTACAGTTCTACTCTTTCTCTTGTGTCCCAATCAGTTTTTTTTACCATTGCTTTCATAATGTATATGCTTTGTTGTTTATTCATTCTTGTGTAGGGCAAGAATTGGCTAATATAAAAAAAAGTCAATAAATAAAAAGGGATGGTGAGGATGGGGAAAATTGGAAACTGTGTACTTTTTGTTCAGAATATCAAATAGTGCAGGCGCTAGGAAAAGCAGTATGACATTTCCTCAAAAAATTAAAAATAGTTACTATATGATCCAGTAATTCTACATGTGTGTATATACTCCAAAGAATTGAAAGCAGGGTCATAAGCAGATATCCATACACCCATGTTCACAGCAGCATTATTCACAATAACCATAAGGTAGAAGTAACCCAAGTGTCCATCAATGAATAAATCACTAAACAAAATGTGATATATACATACAACAGAATATTATCGGCCTTTTAAAGAAATTATGATATATCCTTCAACATATATGAAACTTGAGGACATTTTGCTGAGATAAGCCAGTCATAAAATAACAAAGAGTGTATGATTCCTCACATATGACGTGCATAAAGGAGTCAAATGCATAGAGATAAAAAGTAGAATGGTGGTTGCCAAGGTCTGAGGAGGAGGGAATAGGGTGTGATTCGATGAATACAGAGTTTCAGTCTTGTAACATCAAAAAGTTCTGGAGAATGGTGGCAAAACAATGTCAATATACTTAATACTGAACCGTACTCTTAAAAATAGTTAAGATGGATTATAACAAGTCCCATAATATATAAAGAAAAACTGACAGAAATAAAGGAAAAAATAGACAGTTCAGTAATGACATTAGGAATCTTCAAACATCACATTCATTAATGGATAAAAAAGCTAGGCAGACCAAGAAAGATAAAGGATACTTAAACAACATTATAAATCAACTAGCTTAACAGATATTCATAGAACTCTCTATTCAACAACAGCGGAATGTACATTCTTCTGTAATGTACATGGAACGCTCTCCAGGACAAAACATTTGTGGGTCCATAAATGTCAATAAATTTTAAAGGAAAGAAATTATACAAAATATGCTCTCTGACTACAATAGATTCAAATTAGAAATTGGTAACAGAAAGGAATTTAGGGTGATCACAAACGTGTGGAAATTAAAGAATATTCTCCCAAATCACTAATAAGTCAATGAAGAAGTTGAAGGAAAATTAGAAATTATTTTGAGATGTATATGACAAAAGGACAACATACCAAGACTTATGGAATTCAGCAAGAGGAATGAATATAGGGAAAGAGAGAGCAGTAATATATAGATTAAACAAGATTTCAATGCAATACTGTAATCATTTTTCTTAAGAAATTGCTTTAAAGTATAGAAAGCTAAACATAAAGCAACTAGAAGGAAGGAAACAGAATTAGAAAATAAACTGATGAAAGAGAAAAAAGAAAATCAACCAAATTAAATTTGCTTCCTTGAAAAAAAATTAAACAATCTAATCATTTAGCTAGACTGACAAAGGAAAAGGGAGGGAAGATTCAAATTACCAAAATAAGAAATCAAAGAGGAGACATTAGTACCAACCTTATGGAAATAAAAAGGTAAATATGGGAACACTATAAATAGTTGTATTCCAAAAAATTAAACTCCTGACTTACCCCACTGATTAAACATTGACTAAAAATCAATCAAAATGGATCAAAACTCTAACTGTAAAATCCAAAACTATGCAACTCTTAAAAGAAAATATATTCATAAAACTTCCTGAACTTCAATTATACCATAGTTTCTATATAGGACACAAAGAACATAAGCAACAAAAGAAAAGATAGAATCTATCTAGACTCCACCAAAAACTGTTAGAACTAATAAATTAATTCAGTAAAGGCGCAGGATACAAAATCAATGGACAAAAATCAGTTATGCTCCTATACACTAAAAATAAACTATCAGAAAAAGAAATTAAGAAAATCTATTTGCAACTGCATTAAAAAAGAATAAAATACTTCAGAAAAAAATTGACAAAAGAAGTGAAATATCTGTATACTGAAAATTATAAGACATAAATGAAAGAAATTTAAGAAGACACAAATAAATCCAATCTATGGCTGGAAGAATTAATATTGATAAAATGTCCATACTACCCAAAGCAATCTAAAGATTTTATACAATCGTTATCAAAACTCTAATGGTAGGTTTCACAGAAATACAAAAAAAAATATCCTAAAATTTGTATGGAACCACAAAAGACCTCAAACAGCCAAAGCAATCTTGAAAAGGAGGCACAAAGTTAGAGGCATCATGCTTCCTGAATCCAAGCTATATTAAAAAGCTATAGTAATCAAAAAGTATAGTATTGGCATAAAAACAGACACACAGTTCAGTGGAATAGAATATAAAGTCCAGAAATAAATCCATACATTTATAGTCAATTAATTTATGAAAAAGGAGTCAAGAATATACAATAAGGAAAGGACAGTCTCGTCAATAAATGGTGTTGGGAAAACTGGACTGCCACATGCAAAAGAAAGAAACTAGACCCTTATCTTACACCATAAAGAACAATCAACAACTGAAAATGGATTACAAACTGAAGACTTGGAACTGAAAAATTCCTAGAAAAAAGACAAAAGTATAAGATCCTTAACGAAGAATTTTTGGATTTGCCTCCAAAAGCAAAAGCAACAAAAGCAAAATAAGTAAGTGGGGCCACAGCAAATTTAAAAGTTTCTGCACAGCTAAGAAAGCAATCAACAAAATGAAAAGGCAACCTACACAGTGGGAGAAAATATCTGTAGATCATATATCTGGTAAGGAATTAAGGTCCAAAATATATAAAGAACCCAAACACCTCAAAATAAAAAAAAATAAATCCAATTAAAAAAGAGGCAGTGGAAGTGAATAGACATTTTCCTAAAGAAGACATACAAAGGGCCAACAGGTACATGAAAAGGAGCTCAACATAGCTTATCATAAGGGAAATGCAAATCATGACCACAGTGAGATATCATCTCATACCTGTCGGATAGGTATCATCAAAAAGATAAGAGACAAGGAGTATTGGCAAGGATGTGGAAAAAAGGGAACCCTTGTGCACTGTTGGTGGGAATGTAGACTGGTGCAGCCACTATAGAAACAGCATGGAGGTTCCTCAAAAAAATAAAAATAGAAATACCAAATCTAGCCATTCCACTTCTGGGAATATATCCAAAGGAAATTCAATCACTATGTCAAAGAGATCTCTCCTCCTCTGTGTTCACAGCAGCATTATTTACAACAGCCAAGATATGGAAACAACCTAAGTGTCCATGGATGAAAGAATGGATATAAAAGTTGTGAAATAAATAAATATATATATATAATGGTGTTGGAAAAACTGGACAGCTACATGTAAAAGAATGAAATTACACCCTTATCTTACACCATAAATAACAATCAACTCAAACTGTATTAAAAACTAAAGACTAAAATTCCTGGAAGAAAACAAATGGGATAAGTATACACACACAATACACACACACACACACACACACACACACACACAGGAAAAGACAAATACTGTACCATTTCACTTATATGTAGAATCTGATGAAAAAAAAAGAGAGAAAAAGAAAAAAGAAAAAAAAACTCATGGACAAAGAAATAAGATTTGTAACCAGAAGCAAGGGTAGGCGGAGGGGAATTAGAGGAAGGTTGTCAAAAGGGACAAATAAGTACTAGGGATATAACATACAACACAGTGACCACAGCTGACACTGCCATTTGATAGAGAAGTTAAAAGAGTAGATACTAAGAGTTCTCATCAAAGGTAAAGAATGTTTTTTTCTTTTTTCTTTTTGTATATATATGAAAAGATGGATATTAACTAAACTTATTACAATAATCAGTTCACAATATATCTAAGTCAAATTATCATGCTGTATACCTTAGACTTACACAGTGTTGCATGTCAGTTGTATCTCAATAAAATGGGGGAAAAAGGAAAATTTAAAAAGGAAACAAATGTATGTGAGGTGATGGATGTTAACCTGATGGGAGGAATCCTTTCACAATGTATACGCATATCAAATTATCATGATGTACACTTTAAATAGCTTACAATTTTATCACTTATACTTCAATAAAGCTGAAAAATACAAAAAGGTAGACAAATTGGACATCATCAATATTTAAAATGTTTTATGTTTCAAAGATACCACAAAAAAATAAGACAACCTATACAACTGTCAATTTTTTTATAAATCATATCCCTAATAAAGCACTTATTCTAGAATTATATAAACAATGCTCACAACTCAATAAAAAAAATACAAGTGGCCCAATTTAAAAATGGACAAAGGATCGAATATGTATTTCTCCAAAAATGATACACAAATAGTCAATAGAGAAAAACAATGGTCAGCATCATCAGTCATTAGGGGCAATGAAAATCAAAACTGCAATGAAGTATTGCTTTGCACCAATAGAATGGCTATAATCAAGCAATGGACAAAAATGGATTGGTTGGTGAAGATGTAGAGAAACTGACACTGTAAAACGTTGTTAGGAATACAGAATAGTGCAGCTGTTTTGAAAACCAGTTTGGCAGTTCCTCAGCTATACTCAGAGTTACGTAGCTTTATGACCCAGTAATGCTACTCCTGCTTTATACAATCAAAAGATCTGGAAATAAATATCCACGAGAAAATGTTTACATTAATATTCATAAAGTCATTACTCATCATAGTGGAAAAGTAGAAACTACCTAAATGTCCATTAACTGATGAGTGGATAAACAAAAATTGGTGTATTCAGACAGTTGAGTATTACTGAGTCATACAACAGAATGAAAAACAAAAACATGCTACAACACAGATGAATTGAGAACACAACATGCCAAGTGAAAGAAACTATACAAAAAAGACCACATATCATTTAGTTCCATTTAAATGAAATGTCCAAAATAGGCATTGAGATAGAAAGCAAATTAATTTTTGCCAAAGGCCTAGGGAAGGGGGAATGACTGTTGATTGGTACATGGTTTTTTTCAAAGTGATGAAAATGTTATGGAATTAGACAGTGACAGTTGCGCAACCTGGTGAATATTCTAGAAACCATGAATTGTTATAGCTAGTGTGAGTTTTATAGTATGTGAACTATGTATCAAAACAGTTTGTCAGTATCCATAAAAGCTGAAAATGCTCATGTTCTATGGAAGCAATTTTATTTCTTGATGTGTATATGCCATAAATGACTTCATTATATTCACCAAGAAATGTTCAAGAACATCCATGGCACATATTTATCAGCTAACCAAAATGAACAAACTACTGCAACAAGAGCAATGTGGGCACATCTCACAAAGCTGATACTGCCCAAAGGAAGCCACTCTCCAAAGAGTAGACATCGTATGATTCCATTTAAATAAAGTTCAACAAATAGTCAAAACTAATCTGTGGTGAAGGTCAGAACAGTGCTTATCTTTAGTTTGGATGGGGTCTTGACTGAGGCTGTTCACGATGGGGTTTCTGGGTCCTGGCAACTGTCTTATTTCCTCGTGGTGGCCACGTGGGTGGGCTGACATGATGAAAATTAATCAAGACTTAGAGCTTTTAGGTATTGTACATCTCAATTTAAACTTACATGTGATAAGTTGTTGTTAGCCTGTAACTGTTAATTTATAAAATTTTCCTTACACATTTGTTTAAAAGCATCTTATGCATGTAGGTTCTCCTGGAATGAGTTTCCATAGTCTCCTGACAGCCCTCCAATCTCAAGTAGCTCTTGGACAATTAAAAAATATGAAGCAATGGGAATCTCTTGTCCCCTCCTGGCGTGAGTCAGGAGCTGTCCTTTCACTTTATCTCTAAATAAAAGCCTGTATCTTGCTCTCCTAAAATATATATATATATATATATATATATATATGAAGCAATATTTAAACATTTCAAGCCATTTAAAGATGTGGGACATCTCCTTAAATTATCATTTTCATCTCCCAGTGATCCCAGGACACTTTCTGCCTCTACACTTCCTACTCCCATGTT
This sequence comes from Smutsia gigantea, assembly GCA_032199065.1. Lineage (NCBI taxonomy): Eukaryota > Metazoa > Chordata > Mammalia > Pholidota > Manidae > Smutsia > Smutsia gigantea. Next base: position 121,042 of record JAVSCE010002601.1, read on the forward strand.
TGTTCCTTTCCAGTTAATATCTTTGAACTTCAGAACAGATGAAGGATTCAGAACAGGTGAAGGATTCAGAACAGTAGGGGGAGAAAGAGTCCGGTGTCTTCCTGTCTTCAGAACTACTCATCGCCCAGCACAGAGAGACTGCCTTATGTCAGTTATTCAGGAGTTTATTTTTTAACTAAGGGCAAGATTTCACAATGGAGTGGAATGAAGAGCGTTTTCCTCTACTTTCAGAACAGGGTATCTCGTGTTTGCTGTGCAAATAAACCTATCGTATTTGCTTTGAGTTTGCAGAAATCATCTCCTCATGCACATCTTGCACACAGGATAGCTGCACGTCCTATTGTTTTATTATGAAGCAACATCTTTCACTCTGGGTAGTTCAGTAGAATGTTTACAGAGAAGAGCCAGAGGCTACTGACACAGCAGGGCTAGGTGTTCAAACAGCATTAAGGACTTGTTAAGTCAAAGCATACAGTGGTTGCCCTCCCTCTGTTTCATTACCTTAAATACTTGCTGCTCTGTGCATAGCTAAAATTCACTATCACAACTTGGGAGAAAATAAGGGTCTAGAGAGAGCAACCTGACACCTCAAAATTTAAGTGAACTAGACCCATTTTCAGTGGCATAGTATTATGCTCCAGAGACACAATGTGGGCATGGTTGTGGAAATTTGTGTATAAAAAGGAGGTCACTTTATAATGTAGCTCTGGAGTACAGGAAGGTCTGATATCTGACCCAGGAGGTGATGAGCCCATTGATGTAAATGTTCTAAGCTATCCCTGAGGGATGCTAACCAAACAATGTCTAAATCAAAATCATGGTCAGTCTCATCTATTTTATAGCTTCCACATGCTTTCCATATCAATTATCTCCACCCAAAAAGAAGGTCATAATATTCTGTGAGCTTTATGCTTCAGCTCCTACTGCAAGACAGTTTTCAGCAGAGGATCTGAGATAAAAATGAACTTCAAGTGGCTTTTATCCTGAAGCATGCTGCTAGCTTTTTTTTCTCTTTGTTTAATGAGATGGCAGATCAAGAAATTCTGAAAATTAAATAAAGCATTTGGAGCACCCTGAGAGGTCTTTGCCAACCCAGTGGTTAATGTTTGAAAAGGTTTTACCTAGATTTCACTTCTCACCTCAGGCACTTAATTTCCTTTGTATTAGCAGCAGTCTGAAAGCTGCCCAAGTAGGTTAACAAAAAGTCAAGACAAACTGTTCCATAGCCCTTGTTTGATTTGCTTTCCAGGCAGCACTTTAAGCCTGTTTGCCTTCAAACTGCTTGCTGTTTTATTGCCACTGTGCATACATCATCACGGGGCTTGCCTGGATTGATCCCCATCCTGTCTCCAGGAGTGCCGAGCTGTTCTTGCCCAAGAAAGTGCCACACATTTTTGGCAGCAAAATGGCTCACTGAATTACATATATTTTTTGCTCATAGCAATTGCCAATCTTCTCAGGCTGTTAATTTATTCAAAGAGGAGATTAAGTTATTACATCAAAGTCTTGTTTTCAAAGAACAAATGGTGGCTTGTGCTTATGGCCTACTGCACTATCAGACTTTTCATTTGATGGACCATCATTTATGACACGCACAGGCCCACTTTTAGAAGCTGTCAGGAAACCACTAGCACAGGACCAGCTTCTCAGCACTCCATTATCAAATACAATTCTTCCCTAGGTCACGTTCAAGGTTGAACCAAGTCATTGGTAAATTCACAGAGTCAGGAAAGTAAATATGCGTGTCACTGACCCGCATGATAACTGTCGGCAATCTATCTTGCACATATTTGGACATATGTGGATACAAATTCTTTGAAAAGCATTATTACTTCCATGATAGATGGAAGTCAGGAAGAGTTTTATTTTAACTTTAAGCAGTTCAAATTACCCTAATGTTGGGTATCTCTAAATTTTTTTTATTACATAGGGATCTTCATATAAAGAAATGCCAAAAACAATATCATTTACAGAAAATGGACTGATTGAAAATGCTGGTACAACTATTCTCTACCTACGTGATATTTTGAATATTTAAGCAGAGGGCAGGCAAACTCACAAAGGTTCTTATTTCCTCAAAGTGGGATTTTAAAAAGTCTTTATGTTAGAGGTATAGGTTATTTTACTATGTCATGTCTCCAAATCCACTAAGAATCCATATCATTAAAAACATAATAATTGCAAGTAAAACTGTCAGCAAAATAGTGTCACTGTTTATTGTTAATAAACTATTGATAAACAATTTTCTACTTTATAAGGACCACATTAACTCAGAAGATAAGGCCTCAATCTAATAACATTCTTTAAAAGTTTTCAGAGTCTTTCAGAAACTCTTACTTATTTTTCCAGAAAAAAAAAGCACCATGGAGAATTTAAGGTCATTATTATTTTACAAATTTAGGGCATGGAATCAAGGACCATATATGAGAGCTATGCTGCCCACGTGGAGATGACGGTCCAGGTCTGGGGGACATGAGGCACCAAAATTTCTTCCTGACATATTGCTCCCACCCCCCCACCCCCAAAAATGCTAGGGATAAAACGATGAAAGGATAAGAGCATTATAAAAGAAGGGGGGATGATATGTGGAATTGGGAATATTCACGTAGTGCTATTGTTTACACTGAGGAGTTAATATGGTCCTCATAAGTAGAAAATTAAACATTATATAGATTTACATTTGTAGAGGAAATATTTCCTACAAATATAACTTCTCAAACCAGAGAAGCTGAACAGTCTAAAACCCCCTCAAATTCTCAGGAGAAATGTGGGGCCATGCAGAAAACAAAAACAAGCAGTCCACAAAAATCTTCACAATATCATGAAATAACTAAAGAGGGCAGCATTAAATTAGAAAGCAGAATATAGAAAGACAGGACGTCACTAAGGAAAAAATAACGTCTCTCGCAACAAATACACATGGATAAACTCAGAGGCCACAGCAAAACCTCTTAGACTGAAATACTGGCTGAAACCTGGCTCTGTGATAGCAGAGGCACTTCGGGAGTGAATCAAGAAAGTAGACAGTACAGGCAAGTGGAGATGAAGAAAAGGCAAAACGCAGCAGAGAAGGGCTCATTATCGATATCACTATCAAAGACAGTCAAATTCAGATGGATGCAGTCAGGGTAACCATGTGCATAAACTGACTATACATCAGAAGGAAAATATCCAAGAAAGGACTATGGCATATGAAAGTTTCCTATTGCAATGAAATAAAGCTGGTAGCAAACAAAACATCATACAACTTCGAAATTTCAAAATAAAAGCTCTTTCCGAAAAGAAAAATCAAATGATTTTGCAAACTAACAGTAAAATAACAAAAATGAAGTTATATATGGAATATTATCTAAATAATGTTCAGAGGAAAAGTAATGGATTTAAATTATTTCAGTAACAGAGATGCAATAATCAGAATTAATTAAACATCATACAAAAGGACACCCAGGGATAGCAGAGGAAAGAATAAAGTAGAAATTATAAATAGTTGGATCCATGAAAAAACATAGACAATTAATCAGTTCCTCTCAAAAAAGAAAGGTATAAAAATGGGGACATTATATGTATAGAGGAAATTAAAATAAGAGGAAGATGTTATTTTGCCCAAATCAAATGACATGTGGATGACGTGCTCTTCCAGGAAAGCCCTAGCCTGACCCAGAGACTGGCAAGCTATGCAAAGACCAATGACCATTTTAGAAACTGATAAGCAAATGCCAAAGAGCAGCTGCAAATCACTGCACTTCCCAGTCCTGCAGATCCATGCACAGAGAGTACCGAACAAGAAATGTCTGGAGAGAAAAAATGGGCCACTGGGGAAAATGGTTGTACCTTTCTACAGTCTTTTACAGTCTTTGGATATTTTTAGCATGTGTATGCACTGCATATTCAAAAATATTTAAAACAATAACACCAAATGCTAAAGCAACATCACAAAAATATTTATCTGATAAAAAGAATTCTAAAAGGCAGCTGACACATTTTAGACTGATACAGGATTCATACAAAGCCCACAGCCTTTAAAATATACTTCTTCATGATACGAACATATGTAATAATTCAAAGATAAAAAGCGTCATAGTCATTATCTATGGAAATCACAATACATTAGTGTCATTACAGATGATGATACAAAATGTTTACAATTTATGCTAAATAATTTTGATAATCATCTACCATATCAAAGGTAACACATTGTATCAAAATCACAACTTTATCCTTGTTTGTCTCAGGATGCATTTTTCTCTCTTAGTGTTACATCCAGGAAGAAAAAATAAGAGTGTGCATCATGAAACATTAGTCCCTTTAAAAGAAAAGCACGTATTTTAGGGAAAAAAAGATTGAATAGGACACTTAAAAAAAAAAAAAGACAGCATCTTCTCCTCCCAAAGTTTCCTTTTTCACATTCTCTATTAATAATTATACTTCATTCCTCAGAAAATCCTGACTCAGATTTCTCAAACTCAATATCATATTTGACTCCACTTTTTTCAAATGCCCTTATTCAGTTTATGGCACTGTGCTACCAAAAACATTCTGGGGTGGTTCATTTCTCCCTAACTCCTCCATTCTCTCCAAGCTCTGGTTCAGATCCCAATGAACCATGCCTAGATCTTTGAGAAAAAACAAGCAGAAAAAAAAAGGTTCTCTATCCACATTAATTCACGCTTCACCTTCTCAGAATTATTAACCAAAACCAGAGCTCTAACTTCCAGCTCCAAATTAAATTACATCTCTAATTCTTCTGTAAAATGCCCATAAAAGTAAACAAAAGCTCATCACATAGAAAAGCAACATAGTAATCTTTGAGGACATCTTAATAGTTATGACAGAAGGAGTTGCATTAAAAAAGTAATAAAGTTCTGGGGGAAAAAATTTCAAAAAATTTTAATTCAGATCACAAGTACTCAAATCATAAAAGAAAATATGTGAGTAACAGATAGGTAAACCTCATATCCACCCACCACCACCATGCAGACCATGCCACCTGGATGCAGACTCAGAGAAGTGGGAAGTACATCAACCAGACAGGGCTCCTGAAACTGCAGGGCTAGCTTAAGACAGAGCCTGCCTGTAAGCTCTACACTGGTTTAGATGCCCGTAGAAGGCAGTGAAGGCAAGCAGCTGTGCTATCTTGAAACTGAGGACATACTAAAGGGTTTTGATTTCTTGCTTGTTTTGGTTAACTTCAGAAGAAAATAAAACATATATATAGCTAAACAAAAAGCAAAGTGAGGGTTATTGCCAGAAGACCATGGAATAATTCCAGAAGCTTTTGAGAAAAATAGGTGACCTGAGAATGTCTGTACACACAAGTCAGCTTTCACAAGTGAAGGTGATTGAAAGTAAATAATATTAGAGGAATCAGAATATACATTCCCCACCCAGTTATCCTCTGTTTAAAGAAATAAACCTAAGTATAAGATGAATTTCTACAAAAATGGGAAATAGGCATTATTGCAATGAATGGAAAAGCTGGTGGTCAGTGCCACAACAAATTAAAATAGACATACATCTAAATAAGTTATGCATCAACATTTATGCATATCTTTCTTTAAAAAGAGAGAAAAAATAATGCAAAAATTTAACAACAATCTGAGGTCTAAAAGGCCAGAACAGGTTATGAAGAGAGATGAGGAAAAACAACTGGTGATCCTTTAGACTTGAGTGAATAGAATTCGAAAGAACTGTCACTATTGATTCCGAAGTTCAAGCTTCTGAAAGGTTTTAAGTAATACAAATGATCAAATGGGATTTCAGTGACAATACAAAGGTACTTTGTAGTTAGTACATCTAGATATCCAATTAAATATGGAGATCAAATATACATTTTACCTTTACTGCTTCCCCAAATTACATTAAGATGATAGCTCACCAACATGAAGCCCAGTTAATATGGAGTGTATGTAAGTCCTGGTCATATAGAGTCTTCCATATGGCTTTTAATGATCAAACATACAGAATGAAAGACTATCCAATGAGTATTAGTCATTCAAAGGACATATACAACATGAACAACATAAACCATAAAAAATTAAGAAAAAAAAAGGAACTTGGAGGTATCAGAAACAATGCAGAGATAATATTTTAAAAGACAAGTATATAAATATTTTCACAGATTAGACATGATATTACATTTATGAAAAACTAGGATGCCACGTTTTGTAAAAAGATAACTAGAGAGAAAAAGAGAGCCCATGAAATGTAAAAAATATAATTCAAATAAAATTCTCAATAAGTAATCGGAAGGTAAAGTTGAAAAAAACTCTCAAAAAGTAGAACCAAAAGATACAGTTTGAAAATGGAGGAGAAAATTTTGTATTCTAGGAGACACAACTGAATAACAGGACACCTAGGAAGAAATGATAGTGTAAACAAAGGTAAAATGATTGTAAAAGAAAAAGCATCAAGAAAATTTATTAGCACCAAAGGAAGTAAGCTTGGAGGCAAAGAATTCCAAGCCTAATACTAAACTTAAAAAAATAAGACCCATGCAGGTCAAAGCATATCATAATGAAATTTCAAAACACAGGAAAAAAGAACAGATCCTAAAAACTTACAGGAAAAAAAATCATTCCAAAACTCAAGATATAATTTCACTGTATTTCTCAAAATCAACCTGAAATCCTAGAAAATATATTGGAGAAATGCATTCAAATTCAAAGAGAATGTGATTTTCAACTCAGAATTCTCCACCCAGCCAAACTATCAAACAAATTGAGGCAGAATAAAGGAAGTTTCTGGAGGATGTTATCAGAAAAAGAAAAAAATGTAAACCGAGAAAGGAAATAATATGAAAACAGGAAACAGCATTTTCAGGTCATTCAGTCCTTGTTTTTGCCCTTAACTTTTAATGTTTTCACTTAAAGCAACACTGTAATTTACACATTGGTATATACTTGTATTTTATAGTGTGAATTTTATATTAATTTAATGTTCAGAAATACTGACTTACATTTTTTCCAGTTTTCTATAAAAAATATTAAACACTGTTCTCAGAAAATTTGTTAACTTACTTTCTTTTTCTCCCTGATATGAAATTTGTATACTATCTTTTTTATCTTTGACTTTATTCTACCACACTGATTAAGCTATCCAATCAGAAAGGTACTATCTTATTACAAAATAAATATAGTGCATTGAGATACCTGTTAGGGCAATTAGCTATCCTCTATCCTCCTTTAAAAAAAAAAACTTAGTCAACAGCGAGAAGCTGAAAGCTTTTCCTTCAAGATCGGGAACAAGACAAGGATGCCCACTCTCCCTTTTTTATTCAACAGAGTTCTGGAGGTCCTACCCACAGCAATCAGACAACACAAAGAAATAAAAGGCATCCAGATTGGCAAGGAAGAAGTCAAGCTGTCCCTGTTTGATATTGTATATAAAAAATCCTAAAGAATGCACTCCAAAACTACTAGATCTAATATCTGAATTCAGCAAAGTTGTGGGATACAAAATCAATAGACAGATATCTGCTGCATTCCTATACACTAATGGAGAACTAGCAGAAAGAGAAATCAGGAAAACGATTCCATTCACAATCGCATCAAAAAGAATAAAATACCTAGGAATAAACCTAACCAAGGAAGTGAAAGACCTATACCCTGAAAACTACAAGACACTCTTAAGAGAAATTAAAGAGGACACTAATAAATGGAAATTCATCCCATGCTCTTGGCTAGGAAGAATTAATATTGTCAAAATGGCCATCCTGCCTAAAGCAATCTACAGATTCAATGCTGCAACCCCTATCAAAATACCTACAGCATTCCTCAATGAACTAGAGCAAACAGTTCTAAAATTCATATGGAGTGACAAAAGACCCCAAATAGCCAAAGATATCCTGAGAAGTAAGAAAAAAGCAGGGGGAATTACACTCCCAGAGTTCAAGCTCTACTACAAAGCCACAGTAATCAAGACAATTTGGTACTGGCACAAGAACTGACCCACAGACCAGTGGAACGGAATAGAGAGCCCAGATATAAACCCAAGCATATATGGTCAATTAATATAAGATAAAGGAGCCATGAATATACAATGGGGAAATGACAGCCTATTCAACAGCTGGTGCTGGCAAAACTGGACAGCTACATGTAAGAGAATGAACTGGATTACTGTCTAACCCCATACACAAAAGTAAACTCAAAATGGATCAAAGACCTGAATGCAAGTCATGAAACTATAAAACTCTTAGAAAAAAGCATAAGTAAAAATCTCTTGGACATAAACATGAGCAACTTCTTCATGAACATCTCCCTGGGCAAGGGAAACAAAAGCAAAAATGAACTAGTGGGACTGTATCAAACTAAAAACCTTCTGTACAGCAAAGGACACCATCAGTAGAATAAAAAGACATCCTACAGTATGGGAGAATATATTCATAAATGACATATACTATAAGGGGTTGATATCCAAAATATATAAAGAGCTCATGCACTTCAACAAACAAAAAGCAAATAAGCCAATTAAAAAATGGGCAGAGGAACTGAACAGACACTTCTCCAAAGAAGAAATTCAGATGGCCAACAGGCACATGAAAAGATGCTCCACATCGCTTATCATCAGAGAAATGCAGATTAAAACCACAATGAGATATCACCTCACACCAGTTATGATAGCCACCATCCAAAACACAAACAACAACAAATGTTGGCGAGGATGTAGAGAAAGGGGAACCCTCCTACACTGCTGGTGCGAATGTAAATAGTTCAACCATTGTGGAAAGCAGTATGGAGGTTCCTCAAAAAACTCAAAATAGAAATACCATTTGACCCAGGAATTCCACTCCTAGGAATTTACCCTAAGAAATACAGCAGCCCAGTTTGAAAAAGACATATGCACCCCTATGTTTATCGCAGCACTATTTACAATAGCCAAGAAATGGAAGCAACCTAAGTGTCCATCAGTAGATGAATGGATAAAGAAGAGGTGGTACATATACACAATGGAATATTATTCAGCCATAAGAAGAAAACAAATCCTACCATTTGCAACAACATGGATGGAGCTAGAGGGTATTATGCTCAGTGAAATAAGCCAAGCCGAAAAAGACAAGTATCAAATGATTTCACTCATATGTGGAGTATAAGAACAAAGAAAAAAATGAAGGAACAAAACAGCAGCAGACTCACAGAACCCAAGAATGGACTAACAGTTACCAAAGGGAAAGGGACTGGGAAGGATAGGTGGGAAGGGCAGGATAACAGGGGAAAAGAGGCATTACGATTAGCACACACAATGTAGTGGGGGGGAGGACGCGGGAAGGGCAGTATTTACAGAGAAGACAATTAATGATTCTGTAGCATCTTACTATGCTGATGGACTGTGACTGTCATGGGGTATGTGGGGGGGACTTGATAATAGGGGGTCTAGTAACCATAATGTTGTTTAACTGATTGTACATTAATGATACCAAAATAAAGAAAAATAAAACAAAATAAAAACTTAGTAACCAAATTCAACTTTATAAGTTTCAGAGTTTCTGTATTATGACTAGATTCAGCTAAGTAAAGTTCAGAATTGTTTACTTTCTGCAACATAAATCTATACAATTTGGTGGAGAAGAATAACATTAAGATACTTTGGTTTTTCTTCCAGCCACATGGCATACATACCTCTTTATTTATTTATTCATGTTTATTCTTAAAAAAAGTTATCCAATTTTATAATGTAGTTTCACCATATTTCTTTCTAATGTTATCCTCGGGTATTTTACATGCACTTTTCCTATTATAAGTAAGTGTGTTTCTTATTATATATTCTAACTCATTATTGCTGGAACACAGGAAAGCTCTCGATTCTTGTACATTTAATTTTTATATGGCCACCTCAGTTGAAATGGTTTAATTCATTTCTATGGGTGCTTTAAGTATCTCATATTTTAGTATATAACATTTGTAATAGTAGCATAAATATTCTTATATTATTTAACTATGTCATATACAAGAACCTAATTCTAGAATAATGCTAATAATTTTAATAGTGTTATTCCTGTGTTTTGTTTAAATGGGTGTTATCCTAGTACTTCACTAATAAATACGAGGTTTTGTTCCATTTTGAATTTTATATCATATATAGTCTTATTCCTTGTGTCACTGATGTTATATATATTATACTTCTTTAATCAGATAATGAGAGTAAAGAGTTAAGATCTCTTAATTCAAATATATTCCTGTCATTCTCTTTCTGGTTTTCCAATAGAGTTTGTTTTACACATTTTCATGTTTTGTGTTTCACACATAGAACTGCTTGACTGTGATGACTTCATATAGGACAGTATATTTTATTGATACACAGTATTTTTGTCTCCAATATGCCTTTTCCCTACATTTTATTGATGAGATGTTAATATATTTATATGTTTTGTTTTGTTTTTACTTACCTGCCAGTCTTTTATATTTAATTTCCTCTCTAATTTTGTGTTATGTCATACAAAGGCATGCTATTTTTAAAAGTCAGTTTCTATTTATGTTTTAAGGAACAATAAAACCAGCAACATTACTGCCAACTTACATGCCTGCTGTGGTAACTGTCAACTTTAAGAAACAAAAATTATCTCTTGATCCTTCCTCTTTTTCATATTGTGCTTTCTTATCTTTTCCCCCCTTCCTCTAATAACCAGGGGGAGAAGCAGAGCATGAGATTTTGAATTTTATGTATTATGAATTTTATACATATTTAGTGTTCAGAAATAATTTCCCCATTGAATAATGAATGTTTATGCTTACGTGCATTATTACTAGTTTTCTTGGAGATATATTATCAATTCTGGTCTCAGGAAAGTTTGGTAACATTATTACAAAGTTGTAAGTAAGTTGGAATACTTAGAATTGTGAAGCTTTTGAATAGGATGTTAAAAGTCCATTACTGTTGCCAGACAAATTATTTACACAGATGAATCAATGACCTATGCTTCAAGTTTCCTAACCCTTCTTTGTGGACAGTCTGCTTTCTAAAGCATAAATAAAAATGTCTGTCTTTTACAAAGAAAAAAATAAATGTGGCCAGTACTGAATATCCAGATAAGTATTATAGTGTAAGTGCATCTATGTCTGAGAAAGAGACAAGTATTGGTATATAGAAGCTCTTTTTGAAAGGAATATTTAATATGAATGTGTTTTGTTCCTACTGGGATCAGAAGGAGAGTCTTATGAATTAGGGCCTGGGAAAAAAAGTTGGTCTCAATATCAAGAACAAGTAAGAGAGTTGAACTGAAAGAAAAATGGAAATAGGGTGTTTTGCTGTTTGGGTTTTTTTTGCCATGTGAATATTTATTTGTGGATAATCATAAGCCAGTAGGATCAGCCCAAAGCTGATACAGCCTCTACACCATTAATAGGGATTCGACATTTATAAACACATCCTACGCACATAGCACCTAGAGATGGTGGGCTGCAGGGCTAATGAATCCCATCCTGACCCTCCCAGAGGCAGTCCCTCCCTCTCAGCAGGGACCAAGAGGTGACAGGCACATTACACCCCTGAGAAGCCTCTGGAATCTGTGCTCATTTCAGAAGAACCTAGGTCAGCACTGCTGGGCTGGGAGCCAGCACCCCAAGTCCTCCAGTCCGTGCAGTTTGTCTTCATTGGGCTAAATTCCAACTGTAAGGGATTAGGAACTTACATGTTGAAAACTTGGATTCAAATCCTCTGCCACTTTCTAGAAGTCTGATTTCTGGCACACCACTTAATCCTGCACATCTCAGTTAAATTAGGATAATATTCCTTTCCCCAGCTTGTTACAATTATTAGATGAGATCAAGCATGCCGAACCCTAACAGAATGCCTGCTGAACACTGGAGTCCCCACACATTAGGACTACTGTTACAGCATTTCTTTTGTCAGGGGCTGCAAACCCAAATGTTTTCAGGATCCAAACAGTCAACCTCAGCATCTGATGGTATCAGTACTGAGGCAATTGGAGAGGTAGGAACTGTGCAAAACTAGGAAGTAACTGTTCTGATAAAGTGCCGTCCAATTCCAAAATGTCGACTGAGCTGACCAAGTAAAAATGCCTGTGATTTTCGGCTGCAGTCTGTCAGTCTGTGACCACTGTCATTATGCCAGGAGTTCATGAAAGCATAACCAAATTGTAATGGTTGGCTTTAAAGTTCTTTAGACATATCTTACTCTCAAGTTTGAGGATATGCATTCATAAAAATGAATAAATTAAAAAAGAAAAAAGAGTGTATATCAATAATACCTTTAAAAAAATGAAACAAGAAAAGAGCACTGTTCCTGATAATACAACTTCAAAGGAGAGACAAAATGAACCTTAATATAATGAATCACTGAATCGATGTGTTTCAATTAGTTAGCAGTGAGTTAAAAGATTCATGGACAGAAAGGATATACCAACTCTCTAAGAAGTTAAAAATTCCATTGTGTTCTAATTACCCATTTAATTTCTTGAATACCAATGTGCAATTAACATTACAAATAATCAAGGTTAAAAATATAATTAATGCAAGTGTGATTTAGTTATAATTAAACCAATTACGTATATATGTAGCATAACAAGGGACTTGCAGACCATTGTGGGGATGTAAATGAATTCCTCCTTTGGAGAGCAGCTATTTGAATTCATTTTCCAATTAGCTGACAAATGATGGAGTGGAATTATAAAAAAGAGAATCAGCCTTCCAGGAGTGAGGAAATAAACCCTACATTTTTGTTTCCTTTTGAAATTCTGATTCTTTTGTGCCTATGTACTTGTAAACAGAGGAACTGGAGGAACTCCCAATCAACAAAAACACCTTCTTACTTTCATGACTGCAGGGAAAAATCAACATGATACTGAAGAGGCCTTCAATTCCACCTGGCATGATTCCCTTTCTGAATCTTAAAATAAGACATAAACTCAATTCACACATACCCCAAACACTCAACTGATGAATTCTATTTTCTTTCTTGGACATAGCTACTTCCAAATACTGACTTTTCATCAATTGACATAGCCTAACCAAAGTGTAACTGTGTGGTCTCTGCCTGCAGACAGCCACAGTTACAATGGCAAAGAGCCAATACAGAGAGCATGATTAAACATGTGGCATTGGGAGTAAGACAAATACGCTTTCAAGTCTCCAACCTGCTTCATTTAACTTAGGAAAGGGAGCATTTCATAAATGAGAAGTCCACACTGTTACCGGACAAGGTGGCTTTTATATGTGGTTATGTGGAACTGTCATGCAAACATTTGAGCTGTTATCACTCCTAGTATTCGGCCAAGGACACCAGGCTGATGGGCAGTGGGGATGGGCTGGAAGAAGGAGACCTTGAAGAGTAAAAGGATAACAGCATGAAATACATTTTGTGATCTACTCTACAACTGTCAGAATGAAGCCAGAATGCTCCAACCAAAAGCAAACAAACCCTGGTTTCTCACTTCTGAGGATGATTGGAAACCAGTTCATTATCTTGAAAACGGGGTAAATGAAAAGGGAAACACTGAGCATTTATATGTCCTTTTTTTTGTATTAACTATACTTCTGGGTGGTCTAATAAAATGTAGTGGAAACAACTCCTGATAAAAGTATTCCACCTAGTAAATAAAAACAAAACAATGAGAGCTAGAATACCACCATTTGCAATCTCCAATGAATTACTGCATCAGCCTAGGCACTGAGATCAGAACCCCTAACATCAAAAAGAGAGTGAGGACCCATACCATGTGCCTCCTGATGGTGGGAGAAATCAGCCCTACCTCCTGCTTAGGCACGGCAAAGCCAAGCACTTTAAGGCATGGTAAAGTTGTTCCATGTTTAAAATGTGAACCTGTGCCTGATAAAGCTCTGGAGCAGCAACTTGCAAGAAATAGGACAAACCCTGGGTGTGGAATCAGGGAAGCCTGCAGGCTGCTCTCTCTCCAAGTCCAACAGCTCAGGATCAACAGGTAGATTGTGGAGAAAAGACAAACATGGAGAGAGACTTGGTGGTCATATCAAGTGCTTACAATGAGCAAGATTAAACTCTAGTGTGTAGGGACATTCTTGGGTGACAAAGCCTTACTGCATCTTTTGGTCAGAAAGGCTGTGGTCTGGATGGGCATGTGGTGTTTTCTACAGTAGCTGTTGATGTTCCATTAATTGGCCTGAGTCTCGGTTACAAACATGTTGGCTGATAGTAACACACTAAGCTACAATTTTTTTTTTAATCAGGATAAGAGTTACCCTTGACAGGAAGAAGTGAGGGCAGCGATTTAGAGGCTACTGGTCTGGTTGTTTCCTGAGGTCATACAGATTGTAAAAGTGTGTTCACAGTGAAAACTAGACTGAGATGCTCTTTTCTATATGTAATTTATACTTTAATAGAAGTTTTTTTAGAAGAAATGTTTACAAAATAGTAAACAAGATTTTGAGTATCTGGAAATGCTTTTCTACATACATTTTTGAAAGACTAAATCAAAATTATATATGTCTTTTAAGGAATAATGACAGCAATGATGCCACTTATTAAATGTATCAGACCAAGGTAGAACTGTACGAAGAAGCATATTTATAGGCTTGATTTGATCATTTGTTTAAAATAAGACTTTAAAAAATCACCCAATTATGAAATTAAAACAACAAAACTAGATTGAGAGAAGCCTGATAGAGGGGTTAATAATGACAAATGTAATAAATTTGGAAATGGAAAAACATTTTCTCTGCTGAAGAAATTCAATCTTTCATTTCTTTTAAAGTAAAATAGTCAAAATGTCTGAAAAGTATAATCTTACAGAAAAGAATCAAACATACAGATATAGGGATAAAAGTAAAACACTAATTTTAAGATAATAAAATGTTAGGCTTATAATAGTTATAACTATGATAAAGTAGTTATTTTTTTAATTAACTAAATAGGTTTTTAAGAAAAATATAAATTGTCAAAATTACAACAAAAATCAAAAATAAGAATAATTTAATAATAAGTATAGAAAGCAAAAGTTTTTGACAACAAACTAGTTTTTCTCATAGCATAAATATAAAATGCTATATAAAATTTAGTAAGGAAAGATTGAAACCCATAACAAAATAAAGTCTACTGCAGAAAGGTAAGGACAGAGCAATAATTTGAATTATGACAGAAGGATGTCAAAAGTAAAAGACCTATAAAATATATTCATCTGCATGAATGTTAAGATGATAAATTTAAGATTTTCCTTAAAGAACTTTAAATTGCAAAATAATACTATGGTAATGACAATATGTACATAATTTATTTTCAAACCAACACACTTAGTAAAACAGAAAAACTATCAGTATAGTGAGTAATAAGATGAACCCACATTTATCATTGTTCCGAGAGGTCTAGAAAAAGCAATGAGGGATACTGGAATCAGGCATTAGCATAGGGAGAAAGGAGACAAATATTTCATTAATTACTGAGAAGAGCATTGTTTTCTAGATAGAATACGATGACTGATTAAAATTATCTTTTTAAATGAATTTAATGTATTCAGTAACTGAAAGGCATATGAGGTTTGTGGAAGACACGGTATTAAATGTCAATTCTTTCCAAATTAATCTAAAATGAAACAAAGTCAATTAAAGTACCAGTAGAAATTATGGACACAATTTTTTATTTTCTTCCTCTACATCCAAAAAATGATTAATAGATTTTATTTCTTACATTCATTGCTATGTAACTAGAGTCTGAAAGAGAAAAAGACTCAAAAATAAATATCTCTGTGCATCAGAAATAGGAGAATGGAGAAAGGAGGGTTTCAAGCCACGGCTTCCTGGGTTCCAGGCTAATTACATGAAGCAGCTGGGAATCTGGCCCTCCAAGATCATGGGGCTGTAAGCACTCTTGTACAGATGGAGAGGGACCAAAGCCGAGTTGAGTGTGATGCGGTCCATAGCAGAGCCCCACCCCTCCTGCAAGGAGACTGAGAGGCGCTGCCTGGAGCAGAGCGCACTAGGCAGCTGCACAGGGCCAGGGATGAGCCAGACAGTGAGCAGAATTGAGATATCCTCCATGTGGGTGCAGGCTGGGAGCCCAAAACTCTCAACATAACACCTGGCTCTGAATTGCAGAGTTAGGGGTAATAGTAGAAAGGACCGCAGGAGTGACAGATGACACAGAAAAAGAACAGTAAAAGTCACAACGTATAAACAAACCTGTGAGGCCAGCTAGCAAAATCACAAGCCACAAGAAAATTTAACAAGCAGAAATTTCAAAATATAAGCAACTAAGGGATGAATAAAGACAAATTAATCTAGTTAAGTGAATCTAAAAGGTTATGCCAAGACTCTATAAGGAAAATGACAAAATACAATTAAATGGTGTTTTTTAAATGGTCTGAATAAATGTCTACATACACCATAGTCAAGGATAAGGCAGACAGAATACTATAAAGATGTCAAATGTCCTCAAACTATAGTATAAATATGATGCAATTCCAACCAAAATTCAAATATGGTGAATTTTTTTATACAGGTTGGTAAAATAATCCTAAAAGTAGTCCACACTGAAGGTCCTGAATTAGTCCAAACAAATCTGAAAATGAGGGCCTGGGAAGAAAGACAGGCAATGTGACCTCCTGGGAGGCATGGAGGAGCAGGAGAAGGCACGCAGAGTCTCATCTGAGAACATGGTCTGCAACCAGAGGGCTGCCAACTGATGGACAAAAGACACTTTGTTGAGAGAACAGCATTAGACAAAGGAGAACTCTGGACAGAAAAGAAAGCAAATTGTATTTCTACTGCACAATATATATAAACTCCATAGAAGCTAAAGACATGGATGTAAAAGTCTTTGAAAAGAAAATCTAGAGAATAACTAGCTTTATGACCTTAGAAAAAGAATTTCTTAAGATTCAAAAGGCCAGAAATAACAAAGAAAAGAAATGCTAAATTGACACCTTCAAAACTGAGAACTTCTATGCACACAAAATTTAAGACAGAGCTCAGATACAAGGCACCACTGAAAGATAGTACTTAAAACACTGAAACATGCAAAAGATTGGTTTCCAGAGGCAATTTTATTCTTGGGGCAAAGTGAGAGTAAAAATCACTGTATGAAGAGCCCTTACATTAATGAGTAACAAAGAGACTGACAACCTTCTAGAAAAAAAAGGATAATTGGCCTCACAGGAGAGTGGCAGAAAGGAAGCATATGTAACAAATATATGTGGGAAAACACTCAAGTTCATGAGTAATTAAGGAATGCATATGAACAATGAGATTTCATGCCCACTAGACTTGTAAAAAATTGAGACTTTTAAGAATTATTATTGAGGATTATGAAATGCTCATGGGATAAGTATAAATGAAGTATACACAATGATCTTTATATTTTTTTCTGACTTTAAGACACATCTTTCCACACAAACACCACATTTAATCATCCACACTTACACATACTCAGAAAATAGATAAAAAGTAAATATATATACACACAGATATATATGCATGTTTAAATTAGACTAGTAGGAGACATGTTAATATTAACACTGCATTTTAGGACTTTGGGAAAAATTTTTGTCTTCCTAGTGCCTGGTACATGATAGATGGACAGTAAGCATTTGTTGACACAATTAGTTAATGAGTGGGTGATCGATATTTTTTAACAACTTTTTTTGACTGACTACATTTGAACTTTATATAAAAATCTGAATTAAACTATTTCCAAGTCTATTTTGGAATGACTCTATGATCCCCAGTAGATAAACAATGAACTCAAATATGGTACTGAAACAGTGGTAGCTATTTATATACTGACCTTCAGTGAATATACAGCAAGGCACATGGTTTTCCTTATATAAGTTCAACAGACATCTGAAATCTATTATCAAGTTACAATGAATTTGCTGCCATGGGGTGGTGGGGAAAAACATATTTTTTTCTTTTTGGGGGGGGCCTTAGAGAGATGCCGGGGGCCACAGTATTGAAAAGAAGAAGTGTGGGTACAGAATGGGATATGGACGCATCCATGTTAGGACACACATGATGGCATGTGGCTAGAAAACCGCTGTAAAATTAAAGGTGGAAGAGTTTAGTGTATGTAACTGAGGCAAATTTACTCTTGGGTAACGTGAGAGCAAGTGTCAAGTACCAAATCCAGCATCCAGAGTGTTTTAGAACAAGGAATCTCTTCTTTGTAGGAGAGCAGGGGAGGAAAAAATTTGGGTGGCCAGCAGATGCCCATGCACATGGTGGCATCCCCCACCTGGAGGACATGTCCCCATGCGGCACTGCCATTTAGAAGGAATTACAGGACAGGTCACGCACACCCTGAGAGGCCAAGGTAGGAGCGACATACAGGAATAAAGCTGTGTACGTGGGGTCACCTACAGGGCCCAGATGGGCTCAGCTGGCCTGGGGTGGCCTCTGGGGTACAGGACACTCTCCACCTTCCATTCTATTTAGATCAAAGGGAATAAAGGTTTCCCCTGTGCCCCCAAATGCCACTCTGGTTTTTAATATGTACACTCTTCCTGGACCAAAGTTATCCATACAAAAGAAGGAAGCCACCCAGCCCCTCTAGCCACTCCCATGGCAGAGGAGGCACTGAAAGGAAAAAGAGCCAGCTCCTGGCCACCAGGCCACCAGCAGCCCGACACCTCCCACCCCACTGGTGCCTTCAGAAGGGGTCAGCATTTGTCAACATCTCCTTGATCCTCTGGCCAGAAATAAGGAGTTTTTTCCTTCACATTTGGAGGGGTCTTTTCCCCCTTTTGAAGAGTAGGAGCTGGAAAGTAAATTTGGAGGAAAATGACTCAGATTCAGACACTAGTCCACAGGACCGAGGGGAGGCAGGCAGTTCTCTGGGCTTGATTATTAGCTCTATAGGCAGCCAAAATGATTAAGTGTGGATTTACCCCATGGGAGTCCTGAGGATGGCATGTCCAGAGGTGGGAGGGATGTCCCCGGCCAGCATCTGGAAGGTGGTGCTCTTCCCAGCTCCGTTCACCCCTAGCAGCCCAAAGCACTAGGAGGAGAGGACAGGGAGACAGGCAGTCAGAATCCCCTCAGAGACAGCATTCGCAGCAGCAAACTGAGTGGCTATTTGTGGTTTGCGATATTTGTAGACTTTTAAAGGCACACAAACATATAAAGTCCTTTACAGATGAAAGCATACTTCTGAAATTATCCCAGCCTTTGAGTAGTGTAACAATTTCTGCAGTAACCTACAGACAGGTACATTCATGTATGGAGAACCCAGCAGGGTGAGGTGGGAACACCAGCTACCATAGGTGATGCTGAGGTTTCCTGTCCTACGTGGGGCCAGCCGTGTGCCTTTGGTGACTAAGATTTTTTTTGGAAACTACATCACAAATCACTGCCCTCCCCCGACGTCACTGCCCAGTGGCAAGTCCTTTCTCCCGCAACCTCGCTGCCCAGTGCAAAGTCATCTGTTTTCTGAGGGCACAAGTTGGCTTTCTTCCTGGCTTCCTGGCTCCTTGCATCTTGGAAAGGTGCCTGCTCTGGATCTGCTGTCACCATACCCTAATTGCCACACAACCCTGTTGTGTCCCTCTGGATGACAGGTGCTTCCCCGGGTTGCCACCTGCTTCAGCACCCGCTCTCTCCCATCTCGCCTGGCTCTCCCTTCCATCTGTTAGGTGGCCCGTCCTGTTCCGGGCCTGCCCTATTTCTGTTCCGTGTCACGCCTGTCAGCAGGCCACATAAGAGCTGGCTGTCCCACGGGACATCCATTACCAGCACTATCCATTACCCAAACCTTCCTCCCTTCAAGGCTCAGGCTTCGGTTTATATAAGCTCACCTTTTTATAAAGGGTCCCGACACTCACTACCCTTCCACCTTCCACCCTTTCCTGCCCAGCTGCCACCTCTGGATGGAGAGCTCTAAGGCAACACACTCGTGTGCTTTTATTCTTGCCCTGCCTTGGGACAACACTCAGGCCATAGGGCATTATCCTCCAGTTCCTACCCAATTATTAATCCTAGACAAACGGGCATAACTTCACCATCTCTGCCTCTGCCACAGGCTGTTATAAAGCACTTTACATCTAAGTAATTAAATTGTGATGCTCATAAAATGCCTGGCAAACAGAATCCAAGTGTAAATGGCATTTTAGATCATTTCAGATACCTGGAACATCTCTCTTAGGAGGCATTCCAAGTTTTCTCTTCCCCTTTAGCTAAAACTACCACAGAGAGGTGTTGGCAAAAGTAAAGTTGGCTTTTGAAGCAAGGATAAAACATGGTTGCATAAGATGGCAAAGATTGCATAGCTAGTCTTGAGTTGAATAGCAAACAACAACTATAAAAACTCTTTCCTTACTGTTCTTTTCAGCCAGAACCAGTGTGTAAGAACACCCTGGATTGATTTACGCTGGTCTCCTGGCTTCTCTTTGCCTTGCTGTACTCATATCTGAAACGCTTTTCCCACTCACAGTAGAGCATAGATGCCAATCAGATAACAATATAAACTACTTTGAATTTCTAAGAAGCTTGGAACAATATGAATGCAAAGTACTCTCTCATTTTTAACAGTTAATTAAAGGTAATCATTTCCAGAACTGATTTCCCTTTATGCAATTAAGCACAAATCAGGAACAATTTACATGACTTCTGTTAGTTCTGATTCAACATTTCTACTAGGACTAATGTCATATCCTTAAAAAAAAAAAAACTTCTGAGCTTTGCTTTGGCATGTGAGCACCCTTTACCTTTTCAGAGTAGCATTTCATTAGACAGGCCTAATGGCCACTTAAAGGGTACTGAAGTCCAAGTAAGAGTTAGAAGTGGTTTTCTTAATTACTTGGATTCATAAAATATTTGCACTCAAGGAAAAGTAACCCCATAACCCAAACAATAATTAAAACTCCTCAGTCATGTGAAATTTTTAAGATTACAAAACAGAATTAACCCCATCATTCAACCAGCAAAGTTTTCACAGAGTCAAAAGTCTCTCTATGCAGATTCTACTTCTACTGATTTTGCAGAAATTCCTGAAATTTGAAAGCTGCTTTTCGTTCTCCTATCAAATATTCTAAGAATTAGACAAGCAGGTCAACAATCAAAGGGACCCACATTTCCCACAGAAAGGGGTGCAGCTAGGAGCTTCCGTACCTCTCCTCTTCGTATGCCCAAAGTGATATCTTGCACGGTAGGGGTCCTCTTGAAAAAGCCACAGTAAGTTCTGCTGAGGTTGTACAGCACAAGGATGTCTCCAGCGGTTCTTCCTTTCAATACCCGTATCTGCTCTTTTTCAACATCTGTGTCCTTAGAAGACGTGACTGTGCCTTGGATGGCAGAGTGACCCCTGGGAAGAAGAAGCCAGCATTAATTCACACCTGGGAAATGGGACTGGAGGAGTCGAGAGAGAGAGAGAGAAAGAGACACAGAGAGAGAGAGAGACAGAGAGAGAAAGGTCAGATCTGTCAAAACAGGAGCTGTCGTCTTGAGACTCTGCAGCCTCAGCTCTGGTCCTGGCCCCCCGTTGCCGCCCTCCTGATCACTGATAAACAGCCAGCCAACCAACGTCCATCCCCTCATGTGGAGAAATGCAACCGTGAGGTGGATGGACACCCAACTGGAGTTACTCTTCAATTTTATGAATGACCAAGGCACGCCAGACTGCTGTGCTAGACAGATAAAGAATTTATCACAAAATTATTGTAAGGGAACAATTTGCCTAAACACCTTTAGCAAATAGGTCATTTAATAAAGTAGAATGTGTATAAAAGTACCAAACATTATAGTTATATACATATAATGGATTATACAGCATATCTGTTGGATGGCATAAAAGGCTTATCCTGCAAGCAGTTAGCACATCTTGCCCGATGTATTTAACAAGTATTTGCAAGATGAATCCAAGTTTAATTTTCAACTCTAACTTATTTGCTCTCAATCTGAGCTGCCCCTTTTTAATTGTCCTTCTAATTTTCAATCTGGCACATTTTAACTTTCAAGGAAACTTCAATTTCCCCCTGTGAACAGTAATATATCAACATTTTAATAGTTAAATGGGTATAAACCCCTTAGCGCTGTACCAACATCAGTTTCCTGGTTTTGTTAATATAATATCATTATATAATGTATTACCAAATTATCACAGTGACACTGGGAGAGCAGGATGAAAGGTACACAGGGTCTCTACATGGATTCTGCAATTTCTTGTGAGTCATAAAGTCTTTTAAAATAAAACATTGTTTAAAATAAAATACAATATCCCCTGTCAGCCCCCAGTGTCCCTAGGTCCTTTCCCTGTATTATTTTTTTCATACCTGAAATCAACACTGAACAAAATATAATTTGTTCAACATACAACATAGATGATGAGCAAATACAGTTAGCTACTCTGGAGTATTATTATCCAGTATCATTTTATGGCATTCAAAACAGGAGAATTAAATCAATGGGGATAAAAATAAGGACAGTGTTACCCACAGAGTGGTTATCAACAGGCCAGTGGTCACGGGGGCTTCGGAGACGCTGCTAGTGTTCAGTCTGGGAGAAGGTAACACGGGTCTGGTCAATTTCACTGAATTTTATACATTTTTGTTTGACTGCTATTTTCTTCTTTTCCAGTCAGAGGCAAGTCCTGGACCCCTCAGCCCGGCCTGCCTTCCCGACATCCTTTCTCACTCTAAAAGGGATAAGGCTGCTCTTACTCCTCCTGTTTTCAAGATCCATCACCAAATTGCTCCCCCGGCAGTTCTGGCCCTCTGCTCGTCAGAATCTCCCAGGAAGCTTTATAAACACCCCCCAGTTTCACGCCCAGAGCTTCTGTTTAAATGTCAAGGCATTCCAGACAGGGTGGACTGGGTGGAGAACAGCCAGTCAGGGTCACTCCGTGTTGGCCACCTCACAACAACCCAACACATCGTTCATCCTACTGGGCTTGGAAATGTGGCTCTCAGTCATCTCCCAACCAATAAGCCTCCAAAATGGCACCTGTATTCCAGAGGAAGAATCCAGATGGGCACAGGGAAGCAGAATGTTCCAGGGATAAGTGTACTGAATATCACAAGAGGAATACTGTCCTGGGCCACTTGACCATGCCCACCCAGCTGGCACTTAAGGTACAGAGAGCAAAGGCCAGCTCCAGGCCAGAGTGGGAATAGGCAGGACTCCCCCACTACTGAGGGCTCAGGTTCTAGTGGAAACCTGGGTTCCTAGCAGATGAGCAAAGGCCAGCAGCAGGACTGCGTCAGGAGTCATGCAGAGAGCCCAGACAGCCGGCAAGGAAGTGGGTTTCTTCCCTGCACTCCTGCCCAGCCTCAGGCACTGGTGAGGGGCCCACTGCTTAGTCAGGGAAGGTGGGCGCTTTCTGTCCAGACAGCTGGGTCCTCCTGTTCTCTTCCATGATTCAACTACAACAGGATAAAGTATTACTGTGTGAAGACCTACAGTCAAGCAAAGTAGAGTAACATATAAATACTAGAAATAACACAGAGGCCCCACTGGAGAAAGACAGGCTGAAAAGGTCTGCAGTCAACCCTGGGAGGCAGGCAGGGACACATAGGAGCACCCAAAGTGGGCAGACAGCCTGGCAGAGGGCCAGACCCTCTGGGGACGAGAGGCGGATGCCATGTGGAGAGCAGGACAGAGGGTCACCCAGAGCTTCACTGAGCACAGGGACCTGACTCGTGGGGCCTGGCTAGGAATGTAGATACGTCTATGCAATTATTAGTCACCTGGTTAGAGCTGGATTTAAAGAACAGATTAATTTGGTCAGATAGTCATCGTAGCAGTCATCCATAAGGGAGGGGCAGGCAACCAGCATCTAGATTAAATTTCGGTGCTCTGTAACCTTTATGTTGACAGAGAACAATAAATACTGACTACTTACTGTATATAACAAAGACCTTATTCTAAAATATGATTTAACTTATTTTCTACAAAGTAATACAGAAAGTCTTCTCTTTAAGGAAAAATCTTTTGATGCTATGGGAGAAGGGAGCAGCCTGAAATCTATGAAAGGGGGATTGTACAAAATATATAAATATAAACAAATATAAATACATACGTATAAATATAAATATAAAAAAATATATATATAATATATATAAAACAAGGTTTGAACCATGCAGGTCCACTTACACATGAATTTTTTTCAATAAACACAGCAGAGTACTGTAAATGTTTTTTTCTCTTCCTCATGATTTTCTAAATAACATTTTTTTCTCCAGCTTCCTTTATTGTAAGACTATAGCATATAATTCACATAACATAAAAAATACTTGCTAATCAACTGTTTATGTTATTGGTAAGGCTTCCAGTCAACAGTAGGTTATTAATAGTTAAGATTTTGTGGAGGCAATAATTATACATGGATTTTTGACTGTGTGGGGGGTCAGTGCCCCTAATTTGCATGTTGTTTAAGGGTCAACTATATGTAATATATATATATATATATATATATATATATATATATATCCCCCTTGTGCTACTGACTTTCGTCTTCACCTAACAAAAACAAAAACAAGAACACAGAATTAATATCAACAGTATCTGGCAAAAGGTAGGTGGTTATCAGAACTAACTTTCTGCACCTTTCTGATTCTAGGAGTTAATACCATTTAGCCATAAAAATAAATAATGTCATGGTATCAAGTAATTTCAAGAGGGAAAATTAAATAATGGGAACTACTGTCACACACTGGCATCTATCATCTGACAGTTTCCTTCCTAGTGATGGTGTCTCACACCAATTCCCAAAAGAAGAACCATAAAATCAAAATCTTAACCATTAGAACTGTATATAACACTGGTCAGACACATTTCTTATCTTGAACCTGCAGGATGGAATTTTTTCTCCATCTTTATTGAAAAGCTGGTGGCATTCGAGCACGAGCCCTGCAGGACCTACCATGACCACCGCAGAAGGTCCCAGTGCAGCAGGGCCCGCAAGAGGAGCAGGACTGTGCCTTGCAAGGCCAGCTGCATGAAGATCCAGCCCAGGAAGTTCATCTCAAAGGGACTCACGTAAGAATCAATGCCGAAGTTGTGGGTCAGGTCATATTTGATCTGATTATAACAGAGTTCTATCAGTCCTTGACCCAGGCAGAATTGAGGAAAAATAGTAAAGACCCACTTGAGGACATCATAGATGTGCTGTAAATTCTGTACAATGAAAGAAAGAGAGCAGAAGTCAAATTAAAAGCTCTTCACAACTCCCACTTCTTGACCATCCTGCATTCCAGGCCAGCCACTCAGTGACACTCTCAGATAGCCATCAAACCAAGGGAATTATCCTTAAGCCTTTAAGGTTTAATGGTTTTGCTTTGCTAGGTTTCTGACCTGCTTGGGACCCTTCACCCTTTCTTCCTTCTGATTTTTGCTTTTGAAATGGAAATGCCTATCCCATCACTGTATTTTGGAAGCACATGACTTATCTGGTGTCACAGGTCCACAGCTGGGGAGGATGAACCACAGGTTCATTCAGCCTCAAGTTGAACCACACCTCCTGCCTCACCCAAACCTGACTTAGATGAGACTTTGGTTTAGACCCTGGAGTTGATACTAGAATTAAGACCTTGGGAGTTGTTGGAATGCAGTGTATTTTTCATGGGAAAATGACACGATATATGAATTTAGGGTGCCAGGGGTGAAATGTTAAGGACTGAAGCTTGTGTCCCCCCACCAATTCCTGTGTTGAAGCCCTAAACCCCAGTGTGAAGGTATTAGGTGCTGAGGCCTTAGGGAAGCAATTAGGGTCAGAAGAGCTCATGTGGGTGGGGCTCCCATGAACCGAATCTATAGGCTACTTGATCTTGGACTTCCAGCCTCCAGAATGTGAGAAATCAATGTCTGTTGTTTAGGCTGCGCTATCCATGGTATTTTGTTATAACAGCCTGAGCTGAAGAAGACATTAATAACTGTAAGGTGACAAGAGTTTTGTATGAGTGGATAATGCTAGAAGCTGTGACCATAAGCATGTAACTAACATGCAAAATGTCTGGTCCATGCTTATTGAACAAAGTTGTCATTATTAAACATTAAAATTAAGTGGTATTACAAAGACAAGGATGAGTAAGGCAAGAGGTCTCAATAAATGTACAAGGGGGTGAGAAGTAAACTCAGTTACCAATGAGGAAACATAGTGTCAAGAGACTGATACATGTGTGCAAGCCACCTTATGGTAAGGCCAGGACTTGACCTCCATCTTTCTGGTCCAGTGCATAAGATCTTTCCACCGGGGAACACAGCCTTTGGAGAAAATTCACTAAAATGTGGGTCCTTAACCTTCAGACTCAGTGTGGCTATTTTAAAGCATTTAACACCCAAAGATCACATTAACTACAGCTACCAAACAGAGCTATGGAAATATGATAGAAAATTAGACTCATATTTTAGTCTTTTTCTCCTTAAGTTCAAACTTAGTAATTGATCTAAACAATAATATTTTATAGGGGAGCAAAATCGTCATAAAGTGTATGTTATAATTTACAATAGTGCATGTGTCAAATCATAAATATTAAAGACTAAACTTACAAAAATTACCAATTGCATATTTCATGCTACGTTTTCCCTTAGAATGCAAATATATAACTTGATTAGTATAAACATAGTCTTAAATAATGTGATTTGAATCAATAGAAAATTCAATAAAGACTTGTAAGGGCATGTACCATTACATGATGGTTTATTGTACTTTGCATACAGACACCTGAAAAACATGAATGCTTCATTTAATTTCCCATAGTTGTTTTTTGACAGACTAGTACTCATAAAGAGTTCAACCAGTCCTGAAGGGGCTTATTAATTCCACTTTTCCTAAAACTGTGTCCCTAGATCAAATAATGTACTACATGAAAGGATTTTTTTCACTAGTTATAAGCTAGAAATGGTAAATATTCCAGCTGTCAACTCAAGAACTGGTAATTAAGGAAATGACACAGTAATGATAAGGACTTTATATCTGCCTTTAAAGAATTCACAATGGTCTATTCTGGCATAAGTAAGTTCCTCATAATGCATGAACACTGCGGAAACAATCCCCATATGTCAGGGGTGTAGCTGCAAAATTCATGCAAAAATGATTCATAAATGTCTGATTTATGATATCTGGAAATTGAGTAAGTATTCAGAGGAATAAACTACTGAAATTAGGAGGTTTTCCTCCACCTCCATCCCCCTCCCTCCAGTAGGGATCTCATCAATGGGAAAGATGGATGTTTGAGATCTTGAATTAGAACTCAAAATGCATTTTCTATAGAAATCAGCTTATAAATTATGTTTTGGTAAAAATGAAAATGCTCATCTTAACATCATAGTTTGTGTACACAATGGTTAAGACTAGCTTATTGGCTTTTCCGACTGATCTGAGAATCCAGTCACTTTTCCTGGCTTTTTGTATTGATTCTATAAAAACATATTGCTCCATAACTTACAAATGAATATTTGAAATCACCCATTTTAAATGTTGAGCTTCTAAGCACGCCTATCAACATAAAGAGCAAGGAAAAGACCTTAACAAAGCAACTAAAAGTCTTCTATTATTTAATGACTTCTAACAAATGTCTCAATTAACAATTGAGTCGGACTCATTTTTCTGCAACCAGCCAGTTGCCTGTTGGTTTCTCTCCAGGTGAGCAATGCTGTTTGTAATCGGAGGGACTGCCTTCCACCAGCCCCAGGGTCAGAAGCTCAGGAATGCAAAGGCTCCTGCCTAGTTCCCCCTTTGGGTCTAGATGATACCCCCCAGGCTCCTTTCCTTCTGTGACCCAGGCCCCTGGAGCAGCCCTTCACTTCCCATTTCCCACCATGGGGAGCATCGTCCTTGATTGCGTTTTCCTTCTC